>QNQO01003851.1:0-42241 GCA_003290165.1 Berberis thunbergii | reverse complement strand
TACTGATGCAACGGAGAGATCACATTGTAGGGTAGTTTCTCACTTTGATTTTTTTTCCTCTTCTTCCTCTTTTTTCCCTCTCTTCTTCTCAGCATAGAAGATACACTACATAATTGTGTCGATCACGAGTGTCAGTGGATCGAGCAAAGAGATAGCAGGTCATGTTTCTTCTCTTCTTCCCTTATTTGGTTCAGTTGAATCGAGCTCTTCCTCTTCTAGGGTGTGTTTCAATCTAGAAGAAATGAAATGAGGTTTATTATTTTATTTTTAGAAAATCGAACATTAAAACGACTTTATAGAAATAACCGTTATCTCATAACCCCCGTTTTTAGCGGCTCCGTATACTAAACCATTAGAATGCATAAATCTAACGGCTCAACCCCCATTAAGCGATGCAACAACTCTTCCTTCCATCTGGTCTCAATTTAAAAATATCGTTTAACATTTATAGTCCAGTCATGGGGTCAGTCTTAACTTGCCCCAAAGATGCACGGATACGGATACGGACGCGGACACGCACGTCATGTCGGACATGGACACAACACGCCGACTCGACAATTTTCCAAAAACTATAACTCGGGGACACATCATACTATTTTTTAATAAGTCATAAATATAAATAATAATTTAATAAAGTGCCTTCGTAGAGGTGTCTCGAAGAAGATGACACTGTTGCAAGAAAAAATTAAATTAGAGAAGAGGTGAAGCAAATGAGAGAAAAATAAGAAGCAAAGATTAAAAAAAAACATAGACTACCTTTATGCTTTAGTGGTCTTTTGCCCTATTTATCTTAAATCTAATTTTAATAATCATTCACTTTAGATAGATCGACAATCATTATATTACGTAATTATTTGCAAACATCTCATCATTATCATCAAAGCTAATTCCCGATATTTTCGGGGTCGACTACATAGATTTTGGTTCTCCAAGCAATGCGATATTCCCACATATCCTCATCTAATCCATGCTCAATGATGTCTTCATTCACCGCCTTCATCCAAGTTTTCAACGGTCGTCCCCTCCGTCTACAACCTCCATTAACTGCCAATTCTAGACATTTTCTAATTGGCGTCGTGCTTGGTCTCCTCCGCACGTGATCAAACCGAGTTAAACGCCTTTCTCTAATTGTCTTTTATGGGCATTACACCTAAGTATCTCCTAATTATTTTATTCCTAATTTTATCCTTGGGGGTTTTACCACACATCAACCGTTAACATTATGCATTTTTGCTACTGCCATCCTATGCGTATGTTGTCCCGTAGTAAGCCCAACATTCTGAACCGTATAGCATGGCTGGTCAAACAATTGTCTTATAACATTTCCCTTTCAGCCTTGCAGACATCCTTCTATCTTATAATACTTCTGACGTCATTCTCCATTTCAGCCAACCAGCTTTATTCCCATGGTTTACATCTTCTCCAGTAGCCCCATTCTTTTGAATTATAGATTTTAGATATCGAAAATTTTCACACTCTGGGGACCTCCACACCTTCGATCTCAATTGCATTACTTCCCCCTCGTGATTCGCAATCAAAGTTGCACACTAGATGTTCCGTTTTCAAATGACTAATTCTAAAATACTAGTTATTTGCAAGCATCTAAAAGTAAAAAATAAAATAAAGTTGGTTTTCGAATCTCGACTGTGTCCTGACCAAGTTCCAGGTGTATCAAAGGCGTATCCGACACGTTGACCACATTGACCATGTGTATGACACTTGCCGACACGTTGACCAAGTGTCTGACTCGTGTTGGAGGCGTGTCGAGCTAGTGTCCGTGTGTCGAATACGTGTTGGACACGGATACGGTAAGTTTTGAAGAGTCTGTGCTTCTTTGGCTTGCCCCAACCCCAACTCATGTCTTTGGTGTTATAATGCTGTTTTAATTGCATGACTCCTGAATTTGGGATTCTTCTTACTGGAGACCATTGTTTGTGCTATTGCCGAGTCATAGAAGACATGACTGCACGAGGTAGAGTAAGGTTTATATGAGGACATTGATTCTTCAATGAGGAAACTTGATATTCTTCGACAAACAAAGAGATTATCTCTTTGTTGCTGAAAAATAATTAAGTGGTTTTTTTCTTATTGGGGGTTCAGAAGTTACCACTATCTAGCAGAGAGGTCAATAGTAATAACCTGTACTTACATTTTCATTTCCTTTTCTGAATTTCTTGAAACTATTATGTACTAACACTTATATTTAGTTCAGTCTTTTACATTAGAATTTTTTTTTTACCCAGAAAGTATTTTTTGCTTAAATCTATATAATTAGAACATGAAAAAGTGTATCAGTGTTAGACATGTCTAAGTACTCTCGAATGTGAGTAAACTCATGGACATGACCTTGATCCAGATCTCTGTCTTTCAGCATTTTAAAGCTATTGTACCAGTCTCATAGCTTAATATGATGTCCTCAATGTAGATAAAATGCCTTGTATGCAGTTAATCTCAACAGTTTCCCATGATAGTGTATGTTTGCTTGTTCCTTTTAGTTTTACTACTGATTTGATGATCTTCTTGTTCTTTTTGTTGCCCATGAAAGGCTGTCGAAGTGACCAATGAAGTCAATGCATGGGCTGAAAAAGAAACGGAAGGCCTTGTTAAAGAAGTTCTTCCCTCTGGTTCAGTTGACAGTACGACAAGGCTCATCTTTGCAAATGCACTTTATTTTAAAGGAACATGGAACGAGAAGTTTGATGCATCGAAAACCAAAGAACATGATTTCCACCTTCTTGATGGAAGCTCAGTAAAAGTTCCCTATATGACCAGCAAGGTAAAACAATTTGTTGGTGAATTTGAGGGTTTCAAAGTGCTATGTCTTCCTTACAAACAAGGTGAAGATAAGAGGAACTTCTCCATGTATATCTATCTACCTGATGCTAAGGACGGACTGCACACTTTGGTTGAAAAGGTGAGCTCTGAACCTGGGTTCTTAGATCGCCACCGCCCAGCCAAGAATTCTGTGGGTGAATTCAGGATCCCCAAGTTCAAAGTTTCATTTGGGTTTGACGCTTCACAAACTCTTAAGGGATCAGGACTGACATGCCCTTTTCTGGTGGTCTAACTGAAATGGTGGACTCACCCATGGGTCAGAACCTGTATGTTTCCAATATTTTCAGCAAATCTTTCATCGAAGTCAATGAGGAAGGTACTGAAGCTGCATCAGCCTCTGCTGGTCTGATCATGCTGAGGGGCATACCTATTACCATCAACTTCGTAGCTGATCATCCATTCATGTACCTGATCAGAGAAGAAGCAACTGGTGTGGTGGTGTTCATTGGGCATGTTCTCAATCCAAAACAGGTTTCTTAAAGAGTGTAATCTTTTTGTAGCCATCTCTGTATACTTGGTGCTTGAGTTTGTAAACTGATGTCATGTAATAGTAAATAAAAAATGTGTGTGGAATAGATACTCCCATCTTTTCAGGTATTCTGGTATTTATATATTAGTGATTTCGACCATTGGAAATGGACACCAGCCTTGAAGAAGCCTGTATCAGAATACATGATGTGAGCCGATGAGCTCGTAAAGTTAACGAGGTTTTTTTTTTCCTTCTATATCTTTCAGTTAGAAGCACATGTTTTTAAGTTGGAGTGGAAGATTGCGATCTTAAACTACTTGTGTCACAGCCCTCTGTTACAGTGTCTTGTGCAATTTAAATCTTCTTAATGTGTAGATCTGATTAAAACTACATGCTGCGCATATGAACTATACCTCTTCATCAGAAACTCTATGCCTACACCAGCCATTCCTTTATCATTGGTAAGTGTACTTTTGATTTTTGAATTTTTTTATTGTTATTACAATAATAAATTTGAAAGTGTAATGCTCCTTTCAAAATAAGATTTTCTGTTTCAGCATCCCATCTTATCCTCTGTTTTTCTTTTGTATTTTTTCAGTGTGATTCGGTTTTCCTTCCTGGATATTGAAAGAACAAAATGCATTTATCTTCGTTTCCCTATTCTGGATTCAGCATCTCCTAATAAACATATTAGTCTTCCAATCATTATTAGGTATTCTCCTCTTTGAAACAGTCCAGATTAGCATTATAACAGCTATCATGCTATTATCTTATTTGTCATTTTCTCTTTTCATCTTCAAACGAAAAGAAAATGACAAATTCCATAATGACGTTTGATAATGATCCTGTTTAGAGTCCACTTTTGTCGTCAATTGGCCCCATTGCTTTAATCATTTTAACTCATGGGTGATTTAACATGAGATTACGAAGACTTCTGACCTTAAACCCAATCCGTAGCTTTAGGCATGACAGTCATATGCTAGTTTTGCAATTTATACTATAATGTGGTGTCAAAATAGAGTTTTTTTATAATAAAAAAATAGTATAAATTTGAATACCACATATTAAACCCCCACCGGACAGTAAGGTTAAAAATTAGGGATAATTGTACTTTTCCCCTAAAACATATAGTCAATTCAGCTTTGCCTCCAATTAACATTCATATTGCACTTTTCTCCGCCTTGACTGTCAAGGCACGTGCTAGATTAAAAAATGTCATATTTTATTGCTCAAAATACCCTTTAGTGATCCGAAGGTTGAGCTTCAAAGTTGATGCAATTAAAATCAAAGGCTGAGATTCAAACTTTCACTAAGACATTGGGATAATCCGCCAACTTCTTCTTCACCACCACAGTCTTCACTTCCCCACCAATAACTCTCACCACTGCTTCTATTACTACATCTACATGTTATTTTACTGTAAATTAAATATTCAAGCATCAATAAATGAAAAAGCTTGCCAAGTTTGATGGCAAGCTTGAGTTGCAGCTCATCTTTATCATCTGTTAGGTCAGTTTTGTTGTTGAGGGCAAAGTCACATTCAAATTTATTTTAAGGGGTTAAGTTTCTGCCAGTATATATTTTAAGAGGTTAAGTTACTACTAATTAACATCATTTAATTGATTTTCTTGCAGATCCCATGGTGTCACGAACACAATCAAATAAGTGAATAGAATGTTTGAAGTATGCAAGATTTTGAAGGAGTACATGTACATTGGATGTTAAAGCACAATGTAAATTCATTTGATGTTCATTGAATGTTCTTGCAACAATGTAAATTCATTTGATGTTCATTGGATTTTAATAGCACATTGTAATCAAATGCCTTAACATCATTGCAAAAACTAAATATAACACAATGCAATTCAAATGACATAACATCATTGCAATTCAAAACCTGACATAGCACTTTCAAGCATCAATAAGCAAGTTGAATTTACAACCTGACACAACATCCTTGCAAAAACTTGAAGTTACAAGCATAAAAAAATTTGACATCTTTGCATCCTTGCACAAAACCAACATGGATTTACAAGCATTTAATATCATTCAGTACCTAACAACTTAAAGTGGATGGCTCAACATGTCGTTGGCTATGATCTCAACATGTCCATTCTTGTAAACACCAAGACATGAATAAGTGGTACCAAGATCAATACCAATGACATGACAACTCAACGATTAGAGCTTGGCGGATGGTACCACTAGGTCATGGGTTCAAACCCAGCTTGCGGGTTCTTTAGTGGGTTCTGGGATCCTATAAAAACCCTGCTTGCCTTTCAAAAAAAAAAGATCAATACCAATGAAAGTCCCCAACTTGTTAGCCTCCTCATTGGCAATTGCAAAAGCAAATAAACATCCGTAGAGTACGATCGCCAACACGATCAATAATGAGCAACATGGGATTTTCGGAGGATCACAGCAAGGCCAAGATCACCCATCTTCACCTCCCCTTGGTTCCCATTGATGAAGATGTTATCACACTTCAAATCTCTGTGGATCACAGGAGGTCATGGCTGTGAAGATAGAGAAGCCCTTTCAAGATTTGTGTACACCAATACTTTCACAGCTTATTAGCTATTTCAAAACAAACAAACATAAACTCAATATTTACATACATATTACATTCTACTAAAAGTGATCGCAGACTGAGTTAAGGTTAAAGTGTGAACTATCTATACCATAACCTCATATTCGATTATGGGTTTCTTCAATGCTGATCCTTCAATATTCTAATCTAAATTATAGAAATTATTGTTAGGCTTAGTTCCAAGAATGAGATGAAATTCAGAAGTGTATGAAAGATGCGACGCTGAAAACATCATATCTTTGTGACCTATTGGGAGACCATACAAAACTCTCCATTTGAACAAATAAGAAAAACAATAACAGATAGAGAGACCGGAAAAAATAAGAACAAAGAGACTATAGAAGAAGAAGAAGAAGAGAAGACCCAATTGAGATATTCAATTGGATCATAGTAATGACTCCCCAATGATCAAAACCCATTACTGGAAATACGAAAACTAACCCAAGGATCCATCGATTCGCTGATGACGATGATTTGAAGATCGCCTCCATGGCTGAAGAATGGAGTCTTAATACTTATAAGGAAAAGCCATCCCTCTTTTCATCTTCTTTTTAGTTGAAATCACTTGAATTGATTCATTTTTCTTACCCTTCTCTTGTTCATTTTTATTGATCACAATTTCATTGAAGATGAACTTACTGAACTCAAACGCTCTTTTCTTCTCCTGATCACTCTTCTTTGAGTAAATGGGACACCCAATACAGATCCAACAACATGAAGAACAACTTCAACTAATAGATCGAGACCTTCGCATCGGGTTTGATAAATAATGAAAACGGAGGGACTTGCAGTTGTCTATGGTGGTGGTGGTGGTAGATCTGCAGTTGAGGAGGTAGTTTTTTGTGGGGGAGAAAATAGCGAATGAGAGGAGGAAAGTTTACTTCGCTGTCTTATTCAAAGCTCCTCTCATGGCGTCCGTTTAAGGCATTTCTTCATCGACCTTCAATCACTCCACAATCCTCCACCACACCACCACCACGACAACCTCCACCACCACCAACACCACCTTTGTCTCCTTTCCGATCTGCCCTAAGCTCATCCAATCCACCGATCACCTCTTGAACCTCAAACCCAGCCACTCCATCGCACACGAAGTCCCTGCAGACGTATCAGTCAATGTAGCTTCAAAGTCGAAGGGAAGTTGTGTCGATGCTAGAGGTTTCAATATGCTTGGGTTCGGCTTCGTTCCAATCAAAGAAAGTGAGAGGACCACAAAACTTGTTGTTCTTGTTTCCATTGAGGATGCTCTTGAGGTGGACTCCTTCACCATTAGGACCACTGATTTGCCAGATGTGGAGGAAATCATTGAAAGTGGCAAGAAGGTCAGGTTTGCTAGACTCCTTGTTAGGAATGAAGATGGTCTTGGTGGGTGGATAAGGATGCTCGAAGGAGAGATTGGGATCGGAGCGAGTGAAAATGCAGGGAGAGAAGATAAAGGGAATAGATAATGAAAATGGATGGAGTTTTCCCTCCATTGTCCGTCTCTTTAATGGTACTAGCGGACAAGGAGTAATTCCTAGCCTTCCACGTGCCTAGTTCAAGTAATAGACGGTTGGGATTGACATGCTATCACATCAGGCGTGATAACACGTGAAAGACATTTTCGTCATCCAAAATAGGCGGAATGGTGGCACGTGAGGTGTTTAACAATTAAGGCAAATTGAATGTTAGTCTGAGAGGGAAAATGCAATATAAATATTAATTGAAGACAAAGCTGAATTGACTATATGATTAAAGGGGAAAGTGAAATTAACCCTAAAAATTAAATAACTCACTCATCATCATCATCATCACCATCACCCATCACTGTACCCCAAAGTAAAGCTCAAATCTATACTTTTTATAGAATCTATTAATAAAGTCAGTGAAGTAAACATACTTAAAGATTCCTCGAAATTGATGTATTCGAATTGAATAGCCAAAGATGGTCTCACCGACGCGCTTTGCCCATAATACACACTATTTTCTATACACAATTTCTCAGTACTTGTGGCCCCCCTCTTTCTGTCTCTCTCTTTCCTGGGCACTGCAGACATACCAAAATAAAAACTTTTCAATCAACATTCACTTTACTTCCTTCACTTTCCAACCTCAACCCATCCTTTTGTTTGATCTCCTAAGCTTCAAAAATGGTTGAGACCAACCACCACCATGGCCATGACCATGGCCACAACCACCAGCACCCACCGCCACAAATGGTAGCACCACCACCAGCCTTTTCAGCTGGGCCATCCTATGGTACTAGTATTGGTGCTGGGGCTATTCATCCTCCAAATGAGCAGCTCCATCAGCTCCACTTTTGCATCCACTCCAACCCCCATGGCGTTAGTCATCTCTTTCTTTCTCTTGTTATTTGTTTATTTTTACTATTAATAGTGTTTAGTTTGTTCTAATCTTGTTACTATTTATGGATGTGTGTTCTAGTGGATGAGCTTAATTTCTGATGATTTTATTGCAGCTGAAGCTGTTGTGTTGGCTTTTCAACATTACATAGTCAGTTTAGGAACTTCAGTCATGATTGCTACTCTACTTGTTCCTCAAATGGGTGGAAGTCATGTAATTTTTTTTTTGGCAAAGTTGATTAGAGTTTGTTTTGATTTTCTATAGGAAATTTAAAAATAGATCCTAATGATATATATGTATGTATATTGTTATTGTGATTAATAGGGTGATACCGCCCGGGTAATTCAAACACTGACCTTTATGACTGGGATAAATACACTTCTTCATACATGGTTTGGAAGTCGGCTTCCTACGGTGATGGGTTCGTCCTTTGCATTTATCATTCCGGTCATGTCCGTCATCAATGATTTCTCTGACGGCGTTTTCTCGAGTGAGCATCAGGTAATTAATCTATTTTCATCATTAACACACATACTTATTTGGTGGTAATATCTTGCAACAAGGTTATCCCCAATTTAACTTAACCACCCCAATTGTAGAGGGTGTGGGATTTTATCAGAAAAGAAAAAAAATCAATATAATTATGAAAGCAATACCCAATTATTTCCTCGGCAATGGTTGCCAAATTACTAGTTTTAGACTATTTGGTTCTATAGAGCGGACGATGCTATTTGATTTCCTAGTATTTTCGAGATAGATATGATGACTTAGTTTTCATTTAATTATCGATACCTTCACACCCTCAACGTTAAGAAGATGGAGCATTTAAGATTCTTTCTATCTAGGAATGTTATGTGCGCAAAATGCAAATTAAAGTTCAAGAAGAAGCTAGTTCAGGCTTATGCAGTTCTAAGTGACACCGAGAAATTAAGATCAAATGTGGAGAAGATCCACTTATAGAGGGAATGTGAAAAGATGTGGGGGGATGTTGTTGTGCTTCTCATAATCCTTTTGATGCATTTGAATCATCCTGTGGTGGTGGTAGTGCTTTCAGTGGGGTTGGTAGTTCAAGGGGAAGAACACAGAAACAGAGTGAATATCAGAATATGTGCACATCGAGTCCTCAAGTCATGTCAAGCATCATGTGCTCTAGATTCAAATGTCCTACATGTATATGTATGCAATTTCATTTCTCAAGTACTTTCACAGAGATTCCTTCACACGATGAGAGCAATTCAAGGATCCCTCATAGTCTCTTCGTTCATCAATATTGTCATTGGATATAGTCAACTCTGGGGAAATTATACAAGGTACATTACGGTAAATGAAGCCACGTTATATTCATCTTTGATGTTTTCTCTATTAAGCTTGAATTATAACGGATTGAAAGTATACTGACAAGTTGTTAGAGCCCAATTTGATATAATTTGTTAACCCTTTTTTCAGGTTTTTTAGTCCTGTTGTTATAGTTCCAGTCGTTTGTGTACTGGGTCTTGGTCTATTTGAGAGGGGTTTTCCTAGGGTATGTATTTCCTTGAACACTTTTATGCAGAGCTACAAAACTTAATAGGATATCTACATAGTGAAAATTTTCATGTGTTTCAGTTAGCTCATTGTGTGGAGATTGGCCTGCCCATGCTCATCTTATTGGTTATATGCCAACAAGTAATGTATCTTTGTTCAGCTGAATTTTTTTTGCTACAAGTTCTTTTATAAATCCGAACTTCAATTGCTGCGAGTCCTCAATTTCTCATATATATGCGGACTAATACTAAATGATGCTCTTGCTGGACACTTGTAGTATCTGAGATGTCTCCACGAGAGGTCACATATGCTGTTTGAGAGATTTGGTTTGCTGTTTTGCATTGCGATTGTCTGGGCCTTTGCTGCTATTCTGACTGTAGGTGGGGCTTACAACCGTGTTCCCGAGCAGACTAAGTTGAGTTGCCGCACTGACCATGCTCAACTTATAGCAAAAGCTCCTTGGTAGAGCCCAACTATAGTTATCCCCTGATATTATCTTTTGATCTCTTCACAAGGTGATTAGCTTTATTATATCATCTTATTGGGTCTTCTTTAACGTCAGGATTAAAATCCCATATCCTTTCCAGTGGGGTGCACCCATCTTTAGGGCGAGCCATGTCTTTGGCATGATTGGAGCTGCACTTGTTTCATCAGCTGAGGTATTAGCTATTAATTGTCTCTTCACTTAGTACTATTAAAAGAACTTGCATTCAGCTAAATTTTACTCCTATTTTTGTCGAATCCAGTCAACTGGAACATATTTTGCAGCTGCACGACTTTCAGGTGCGACGCCTCCTCCAGCACATGTTCTTAGTAGAAGCATTGGGCTGCAGGTCTGTAATAAACACAGAAACCATATTCTCTTTGGATTTCTTTTTGCTAGGTGTAATGTGTTCATGGTAGTATGGTACACCATTAGTAAAAAGACAGTATTATTCTATGAATCAATTTACTCTGCTATACATGCTTTCTTAGGACATAATCTTATTAAGACCGACTGAGTGAAGCGAGAGAGGCCATTTTTTGTGTTAAGGGGATATGTAAATGGCTAAAGCTTGTCTCATCTGATTGCCAAATAATCAAGATCTAAGTTCACACTTTTAGGATTAATTATGCACATTAAAAGTCAACAGAACATTGTTGGATGATGAAGATCATTGATCAGAGTTAAGACGCCTTTGAAATGATTGTTGGCTTTATTATTGCAGGGTATTAGCATGCTACTTGATGGGATATTTGGGGCTGCTGTTGGTACTACTGCGTCTGTGTAAGAAAGATTTACACTCCTTAGCTGCTATCTTGCTTTACTCGACCCAACGATGTGCTTGGTAGATAAAAAAGTGTTTTTGCTAACAAAACTGAGTGCTTTGCAGTGAAAATGTTGGTCTTCTTGGAATAACACAAGTTGGGAGTCGTAGAGTTGTCCAGTTCTCAACTGGTTTCATGATCTTCTTTTCCATCTTTGGTACTCTTTCCATACTCCTACTAAACAAACTAAAGCAAAGACAATATTCCATCTTAAATATTGTTAATTAAAATAACTGTTTCTTCTCAGGAAAATTTGGGGCATTATTCGCATCAATTCCAATTCCAATATTTGCAGCTATATACTGTGTTCTTTTTGGCCTTGTTGGTGAGTTCACTATTAAGAAGTTTGGTCATTCTAAATTCAATGTAAATATTTATTCAATGTCTTTTTAATGGAATATTTGTCCTTCAGCTGCTACTGGGATATCGTTCATTCAGTTCGCCAACCAGAACTCCTTGAGGAACCTTTACATCTTGGGTCTGTCACTGTTCTTAGGAATCTCTATTCCTCAGTACTTTGTTGAGTATCAGAATTCAGCTCGCCATGGTCCAATAAAAACACCTGGTGGATGGGTACGTGTTGATTTGTTCTAATTCATATGAACTTTATTGAAGTTTTTCAAGTTGTTAAGGTATTCTTCGATGGCGTCGTATATTAAACAAGTGACATACATTTTCTTCATCTGGATATTCGACTATCAAAATTGGCATCATTAGGAAATCCTAATCCACTCTTCTAAACTTTAACCAATTCCGAACTTACATCTGAAGCATGAAATATTAGCAAAAATGATTCACATTTCAATCTTTGGTTTTTTCAGTTCAACGACATATTCAACACAATCTTCTCGTCGCCTCCAACTGTGGCAATGCTGGTGGCTACTCTGCTTGATAACACACTTGATGCCAGACACAAGGCTAATGAAAGAGGGCTGCCGTGGTGGGTTCCATTCCAAAACAGAAAAGGAGACATGAGAAATGATGAGTTTTACAGTTACCCATTGAGGATAAGTGAGTTCATGCCCACCAGATTTCTTAAATAGGTACTGTTGTATTTAGTCGAGTTCTTAAAAGACAATGCGATGCGTAGCGTCTGTTATGAAATTCCCGGAGTGGCAAAAGCAATACTCTGCAAGTAACTTGATCTCACTCATAGTTGAAACTTGAAACCATAATACCATCTAGGAAATTATAAAATGCTTTATTCACTTACCCTCCCAGGATGCTAACTCTTGTTTTGCTCAAGGTACCAACCTTTTGTTATTGTTACTTAGACCTTGTTGACATTGGTGATAAACCACTTAACTTCACCCGGTGACAACATTCTGGCCCTTTTTGAAATGGAAATTCTCTTTCTTATAGAAAATGATGATCCAAAATTCGACATAGTTTCTGGTCAAATAACAAGATCCATAACCAAAGGTCCTTAACGTGTGGGAGCTGTCGTTTTTTCAAGCTAGTCAACTCTTTGATCAATTAAAGTTTTTCGAAATATAACCAAAATAACCTTATTAATGTTTTTAACATGACATCGGTGGTTACAATCTCTTTAATGTAATACTTTATCGTGAAAGCTACTACTACCGTAGCCATGCCATTGGAGAGCATTTCCTCCAACCCTTCAATGTAATCGATGGTAGTGTATTGAGGATACAATGAACAATGACGTTGGTTTTATGAAGATGTTCGGTTTGGGTTTAGTTTATATATTGTTCCTGGAAATTCATTATTGATCAACTTGTATACAAAATGTAGGTCCTTTAAAGGTGCTCATAACGTGTTTGATGAAATGCCGAAGAAATAAAAATGTGATTTCGTGAATATCATTATCTGCTTGTATGTGAACAATGTATATATTTCGTGATATGAGAGATTGAATGGCATGAGAAGCATAAACAACTTACATTTTAGATTCAGTCCATGTTTTGGGTATAAAGGATCATGGTGTAAGTATTAAAGTTTTAGCCCTCATTTGGCGGCAGACCCAGGATTTTATTCAAGAGGGACGCAATGGCAAGAAAAAATAATTCTACCTGAGCTAGTAAAATAAGAAAAATACAACTATAAAAATACATTGCATTATATCAAATTGAATCAAGTGTAATCCAATTTTGTGTCAAAATAAGATCACAATATCAATAACCTTAGCAAAAGGCAAACGGACGTAATAATTAGAATATATAACTAAAATCACAAAATAATTAGGATAAATATCTAGTTAAAGCTAAAAAAAAATCGAAAATTTACAAGATCCTAATACAATTTCATCGAAAAATGGTTTATATGAGGCTCAAATTTTGTACGAGTTGGCTAATGACATGTATTTTTATTAAATTCTATTGTTATTATATTATATATTAATTTCAAATATTTTTTTAGTTGGAGATTTTACACCACTTGTGAATAAGCAATTCTTTTATTTAATGTTTGCAATTAGCGTTGAATACAAAAAAGTAGGGAAATGTCAGAATGACAAAATTGTATAGACATAAAGAAATCATAAGCTTCGAGATGACCGAAAATAAATTTTTATTAAACTAAATAATTTTTTTAATGTTTGCAATTACTGAACTCGGGTTGTTTACAAAAAATTACAAACTTTTCACCATTACACCAATAGAAGGATGTAGAAATAGTTGAACGAACAATTTTCACATTTTATTATACATTATAAAATTAATTTTTTAAAAGGCTAAGTATATAATAATGCATTGCATTTTTCTTAAATATGATGTAGAAATATGACACGACAAGATGTAGGAAGATGACATGACAAGACACCCTCCGTAGGTTTTGGCTTTCAAAAAAATATATGACACAATAATAAGTTTGTTGACACAACTAACTTTAACTTTGGTTCAATTATGGATCGTTGTAAAAACAGAACCACGTGATAGTATATAAAACTCCAAAATTTTTAAAAAATGACTTTAGTGTGATAAAAAAATGTTATCTAAAACTAAAGAGCTTTGTTAGCTGTCGAGGTTTTGGGCGAGGAAAACAGCTAGGTAAATGAGGTGGACGAGGTGGAAACCGTCCACCCTTTTCGGGATGTGCGCGTGAAAAGTCAACGCTCACATCTCGAGAAGGATGGACGGTTTCCACCCCGTCCACCTCATTTCCCTCGCTGTTTTCCTCGCCCAAACCTCAAGACATTTAGAATTTTCCAAAACTAAAAGGTTGGTAGTAACAACTCGACACTCCATAGCTCAGTACCGTACTAGGTTTGGGTGGGGGGTTTGATACCTATGACATAATAACTAAATTGATTGGGTTTGGATTTGACAAGTTAATACAAGATTTTTACGACAAGAATCATTACCAACCTTACCTATTTCCTTGTCACGTACACCAGTTTGGACCAAGTTTAATAGGGTCATTGACGAAATGGCATTTACATTGGGCGGTCTCTGAATATGATGGTCAGAATTTTGATTTTGACGAGGAAAAGATGAGGGGGATATTTACAGCTGTTGATTGAATCGATTATGGGGGAATTTTTGACTTCTTGAATTTGTCATTCCATATCCAATCTGTAAAATAAAAATGCACACTTCACCTATAGGAGTGCAAAGAATGTCATGTAAAGATCTTGATAAAGGATACACTTCTTCAGATTTCTCAACTTTTTCATGTGTGTATCTAATTACTAGTTATCAGCCGATTTGATTTCATTTGGGTTCTTATTACTGTGGTGCTTTTGGAGGACAACTTTCTAAGCTTTGGGAAAGGTTGTGTGTTTTATGCATATATCATTAGACATTCATATTTGTTCGAGTTTCATGGTTTAACTTGAATACAGGTAATGGCTGCAAGTTGCTAAATCATAAATAAAAATAAACCCATGGACTCATTCACACTCCCTAAATTCCCCCATAATCGATTCAATACCTTATTAAGTAAACTGTGAAAATGCCTGTACATTATTAACTAATAAAAACATGGCACCTTATGAAGGAAACCACTAATTACAAAAGGTCGTTGGTCTACTCAACCTTTTTCTCATACTGATCCTCCTTGGTCTTCTTCCCCACCTCCTCCCCCTTGTGTCCAATTCCACCAACCTTCTGCTTAATCTTTGACAAAAACTTCTCATCCACCCTCTCATACAATCTTCTTGCACGCAACTTCACATTCTCCCAACACCTCTTGATCTTATTCTCATTCTTCACATAAACAACTGGCACAGTGAACCCCATTACCAAACCAATGTATACAAGTGTAAGTAGATCGAAACAACCGGCAACACGTGAAATCAGCCACAAAGCACCCACTGTGCCGCCGAATACAAACCAGTCGTTCTCGGCGCCTACCCGAAGCATCCACCGCAACGCTTCCTCTATTGTAGCTTTTACTATATATGCAGTTTCAAATGCTGCTTTCTCTGAAATGAACTCGATGTCTCTGTTGTTGAGGGACTCCGGTGGAGGTTGTTTACCAGCTAGTCTGAGCAGGTTTCCCCAGATGAACATGGAAGCCACCATGAACATGGTGAGATATGAAGCTATAGTGAGGAAGTTGTAGTCGTAGATCTCTATAAGAAGCCATGCTGCTGTTGCTGCAGCTAGAATTGATGCACTTGCCTTCTTTCTCCTCCATAAGATTGTATCTCTTGCAGTTTTTATGGAGAAAACTGGGGAGTGATCCGTTGTTGTAGTAGTAGTAGTGGTGGTGGGTGATGGTGGTGGTATAGACATCATGAAATGATTGTTTGATGAGATTCTTGAAGGAAATGTGTGTTTGTTGTTTCTCTTTGTTTGAGTTTTTTATGAAAGCTTTGAAATGATGATATGCAATCGATATTTGAAGTGAGGTTGAGAGAGAATAAGAAGGTTGCGTGTACGTGTTAGTTTAGAGATGTTGTGGCAATGCTGCTTGTTGCCATGTGTAGGTCTTTGACAGCTTAGAAGCTTTACAATGTGACATCTGGCTTTGGTGACTTATTTTATATTTTATTTCTGCAAGAAGATCAACTCCAAATAAATAAATAAAATGCAAGCACATTGTGTCGAAGAATGAGTCAAAGTCTGAATTAGTAGTTATTTAGATGTGGTAGTAGTGTTCATGTCACTTAGGAGTCATTAGCTAAAATCATGTTAGTGGTGGTAGTGGATCAATAATATTCAGTTTGTTTGTAAGCCTATAAATAGGCATATTTGTTTAAGTAGTTATATGAAATATTATCCAGCAAGTATTCCAAGCTTCTTTCTATTCTTCTTTTTATTGTAAAAGCCCTATTTTACTTTTAGTTGTTCCTTCCTTCAACAAATTTGGTATCAGAGCATAAGAGTCTTGAGTGAGTAGAGATCATGGCTAACAATGGCAATGCCATGAGTGCTACACAACCACTTATTCCTGTCTTTAAAGGAGAGGGCTACGAATTTTGGAGTATCCGAATGAGAACTCTACTCAAATCTCAAGATTTGTGGGACTCGGTAGAACATGGCTACGCAGATCCTGATGAAGAAACTAGATTGAAGGACAACAAAAATAAAGATTCCAAGGCCTTGGTGGTCATTCAGCAGGCTGTTCATGACAGTGTCTTCTCACGCATTTGCAGCAGCAACCACATCGAAGCAAGCCTGGTCCACTTTGCAGAAGGAGTTTCAAGGGGATTCAAAGGTGATCATGGTGAAGTTGCAATCACTTCGGCGTGACTTTGAAACCCTGTCCATGAATAGTGGAGAATCAGTTCAAGATTATTTGTCAAGAGCAATGACAATAGTCAGTCAAATGCGGTCCTATGGAGAGAAGATATCTGATCCAACAATTGTTGCAAAGGTATTAAGAAGTTTAACTCCAAAATTCGATCATGTAGTTGCCACAATAGAAGAATCTAAAGACTTGTTTGTTTATTCCTTTGATGAACTAATGGGGTCTTTGCAAGCTCATGAGTCAAGAATTAATAGATCACTTGAAAAGAATGAAGAAAAGGCATTTCAAGTGAAGGAGGCAGCCACCAAAGCTGGAGAATATGAAAGTTCATCAAGTGGTGGACGTGGAAAATGAGGATTCCGTGGTCATGGATGCGGAAGAGGACGAGGTCGAGGTCGGTTTGATGGGCAACAATGGCATTCTAATGGGTATTCCAAGAATGGAATTCAATGTTATCAATGTAGGAGATATGGGCATGTAAAAGCTGACTGTTGGTACAATGATCAGCAAGTGAATTATGCAGCAGAGCATGGAGAAGCTGACTGTTGGTACAATGATCAGCAAGAAAATTATGTAGCAGAGCATGGAGAAGCTGACTGTTGGTACAATGATCAGCAAGAGAATTATGGCTCAAGTCGATACTAAAAAGACATCAAGCGGTGTGTGGTTCGTGGATAGCGGTTGTTCGAATCATATGATAGGCACAAAATCTATGTTCAAGGAGCTTGATGAAACACAGAAGCTGATGGTGCAACTTGGAAATGGCAAGGAAATGCAAGTTGAAGGGAAAGGTACAGTGGGCATTAAAACTACCCATGGTAAAGTAAAACTCTTGCATAATGTTCAATTTGTACCTGATTTGAGATATAATTTGTTGAGTGTTGGGCAACTAATGACTAGTGGGTATTCAGTCTCATTTGATAATGGTGCATGTGTAATCAAAGACAAACAAACAGGCCAAACGATGATCAATATCAACATGACTCAAAACAACATGTTTCCGCTGGAAGTCTCAAACATGGGGAATTTTGTTCTTCCCGCTAGTAGCAAAGATGAGTCAAAGTTATGGCATCTAAGGTATGGACATCTAAACATCAAGGGACTGAAATTGCTAGCTGAAAAAGGTATGCTTCTTGGACTACCAAAAATTGGCTCTCTTGAATTATGTGAAGGGTGCATATATGGAAAACAAACTAGAAAGGCCTTTCCGAGAGAGCTTCCAAATGTCTTGAAGTAGTACATGCTGATTTGTGTAGCCCTATGCAAACTAAGTCTTTTGATGGCAGCAATTATTTCTTGCTCTTTACTGATGATTGTAGTCGTATGAGTTGGGTCTATTTTTTGGAAGCTAAGTCAGAAACATTTGAGCAATTTAGGCACTTCAAGGCTATGGTTGAGAAACAATGTTGATCATACATCAAAGTTCTTCGCACTGATAGAGGTGGAGAGTTCTTATCCAAAGAATTTGATCTTTTTTGCAAAGGAAGTGGCATTCGTAGGGAGTTGACGACTCCTTACACTCCGGAGAAAAATGGAGTTGCTGAGCGGAAGAATCGGACTGTTGTAGAAATGGCAAGAAGCATGTTACAAGCAAAGGGGCTATCAAACCAGTTTTGGAATGAAGCTGTGGCAACATCAGTCTATCTATTGAACCTCTCTCCTACAAGGGCTGTCATGAATCAAACTCCAGTGGAAGCTTGGCGTGGCACAAAACCAAATGTAAGTCACTTAAGAGTCTTTGGGTGTATTACTTATGCTTTGGTAGACTCTCATTTTCGTCATAAACTTGATGAAAAATCTGAAAAATGCATTTTTGTCGGTTATTGTACACAATCCAAAGCATATAGATTATATAACCCTCTTACTGGCAAGCTTATAATAAGAAGAAATGTAGTATTCGATGAAAATGCAAGTTGGGATTGGAGTGGACAAAATGACAAGATGAAACAGGTTGACAAGATACAGCAACAGGTTCCTATACTCAATGGAGTCTCTCTAAAAGAAAGTCAAGAACCAACTCCTACAAATTCACCAACTCGTTCCTCTATGGCGTCACCAAGCAGTTCAGCCTCAAGTCGAAGCCAAAGTTCTTCATCCAGTTCTGTAGAATCTACTGAGACTCCACCAAGGAAGTTTAGATCCTTGAATGACATATATGACTCTTGTCAATTTGCTCTTACTGTTTCAGATCCTATAACCTATGAAGAAGCAGCTGCCAAAGAAGAGTGCAAACGAGCAATGATGGAAGAATTGACAGCAATCGAAAAGAATGGAACGTGGGAAATGGTGGACTTACCCGAAGGCAAAAATGCAATTGGCTTGAAGTGGGTATTCAAAACAAAATTTTGTGCTGATGGAAGTATACAAAAATACAAAGCTCGGCTTGTGGCGAAAGGATATGCGCAACAACATGATATTGACTATGAAGAAACTTTTGCTCCAGTAGCCCGCTTTGAAACTGTAAGAATTGTTCTAGCATTGGCAGCACAATTAGGATGGCATATTTATCAATTCGACATCAAATCAACATTTCTAAATGGAGATTTGCAAGAGGAAGTTTATGTAACTCAACCGGACGGTTTCTTATTTAAAGGCAAAGAGACAAAGGTGTACAAGCTGAAAAAGGCGTTGTATGGATTGAAGCAGGCACCATGGGCATGGTATAGCAAAATTGATAAATACTTCCAGCAAAACGGGTTCATGAAAAGTGAAAATGAGCCCACACTTTATTCGAAGAAGGAAGGTAAAAATGATTTCATCATTGTTTGTCTTTACGTTGATGATATCATTTACACAAGTTCCTTTAAATCTCTTGTGGCTGAGTTTAAATCACATATGATGAATGAGTTTGAAATGTCAGATATGGGTTTACTGCATTATTTTCTTGGCCTTGAAGTTCAACAAGCTGAAGGTGGAATTTTTATTTCACAAAGGAAATATGCCAAGGATCTGCTGATAAATTTGGCATGTTAAGTTGTAAATCTGCAGTTACACCCATGAATACTAATGAAAAATTGCAGCTTGAAGATGGGGCAGAGATGGCTGATGCTAAAAGATTTAGAAGCTTGGTTGGTGGCTTAATTTATCTAAGTCACACCCGACCCGATATTGCATTCTCTATTGGTGTAATTTCCACGTTTATGCAACATCCTTAAAAGCTTCATTTTGGAGCAGCAAAGCGAGTGATGCGTTACATTGTTGGAACGGTGAATTATGGAATTTGGTACTCAAAAAATTCCAATTTCAAATTATGTGGATTCACAGATAGTGATTGGGCAAGTTCGTTGGATGATAGACAGAGTAATTCGGCAAATGTTTTTACGCTTGGATCAGGAGTAATCACTTAGGGCCTGTTTGGTTCCACGTTGTAATGGGAACAGTAATGGGAGTGGTAATGGGAGTAGTAATGGGAATGTAAAAGGAGTGTTTGGTTTAACTATGAATGTAATGGGAGTGGGAATGTGACTTTACCAATATGCCCTCACTACAAAGCATAAAAACTTCAACACAACAACAAAGATGATGAGGGCAAATGAAGTCATTTGCTTTGTTGACCATTACAATGACCAATGTAATGGCCATTCATAGGGTGGGAGGATGTAATGGCCATTACAACCAAATTGGTAATGGGAATGGCTATTACAATGCTTTTTTGTGCCACCAAACAAATGAATGCAATTGACCATTGTAATAGCCATTACATTACAATGGTCAAAGGGGTAACCAAACATGCCCTTAGAGCCCAAAGAAACAAGTCACAGCAGCATTGTCCTCCTCGGAGGCTGAGTATATTTGTGAGACCCTTGTGTGGGCGAACCTGAGGGGGAGGGTGAGGGTGAGGGTTGGAGCCCAATAGGCCCAACAGGCCCGTGGATCCCAAGAGGGGTTGGGCTAGCTACCAAGGGGGATCATAGTCCCACATCGCCTGGGTGCGGGATGGTTATGTGTTATATATGTGCGAGGTTGGATCCCCATAGTAAGAGGCCTGTGGAGCCCCAGTAGGTGGGTGGAAGCAACAAATCCTTGAGGTGAGGGAGGTGCGGAATGCTGCCCAATAGGCCAAAGAGGACAATATCTGGATGAGTAGGGCCAGAGAGGGGCCCAGTGTCCGCTGTGCATACTCTGAAAGAGGCCTTTTAAAGCCGTGCGGACCGGTTGGGCCCAAAGCGGACAATATCTTACTGTGCGGATCGGGTCGTTACAGAATGATATCAGAGCCTGACCCAGCCGGAAGTGTGCCACGTGGAGGTGGGCCCTCTGGCAACGTGGACGTTGTGCCTGTGTGGCCAACGAGGACGTTGGGCCTTAAGGGGGGTGGACTGTGAGACCCTTGTGTGGGCGGACCTGAGGGGGAGGGTGAGGGTGAGGGTTGGAGCCCAATAGGCCCAACAGGCCCGTGGATCCCAAGAGGGGTTGGGCTAGCTACCAAGGGGGATCATAGTCCCACATCGCCTGGGTGCGGGATGGTTATGTGCTATATATGTGCGAGGTTGGATCCCCATAGTAAGAGGCCTGTGGAGCCCCAGTAGGTGGGTGGAAGCAACAAATCCTTGAGGTGAGGGAGGTGCGGAATGCTGCCCAATAGGCCAAAGAGGACAATATCTGGATGAGTAGGGCCAGAGAGGGGCCCAGTGTCCGCTGTGCATACTCTGAAAGAGGCCTTTTAAAGCCGTGCGGACCGGTTGGGCCCAAAGCGGACAATATCTTACTGTGCGGATCGGGTCGTTACAATATTGCAGCTACTTCAGCAGCTTGTCAAGCTGTTTGGTTAAGGAGAATGTTAGCAGATCTTCAACAAAGGCAAGAAGGAGCAACAAAAATCTTCAACAAAGGCAAGAAGGAGCAACAAAATTTTCTGTGACAACAAAAACACAATCTTCATGACAAAAAATCATGCGTTTCATAGCCGAACAAAGCATATTGATATTCGTTTCCACTTCATCCGTGACTTGGTTACTAAGGAGGAGATAGCTTTGAAAGTATTGTGGCACAAATGAGCAGTTGGCCGACATCCTGACGAAGGCTCTGTCAAAGGAGAAGTTTATTTACTTTAGATCCCGACTTGGTGTTTGTGACTTTGAATCAAGGGGGAGTGTTGAAGAATGAGTCAAAGTCTGAATTAGTAGTTATTTAGACGTGGTAGTAGTGTTCATGTCAGTTAGGAGTCATTAGCTAAAATCATGTTAGTGGTGGTAGTGGATCAACAACATTCAGTTTGTTTGTAAGCCTATAAATAGGCATAATTGCTTCAGTAGTTATATGAAATATTATCCAGCAAGTATTCCAAGCTTCTTTCTATTCTTCTTTCTATTGTGAAAGCCCTATTTTATTTTTAGTTGTTCCTTCCTTCAACACACTGACCATCCAAGAAAAAATATAAAAAATAAAAAATAAAATAAAACATCATAAAAATAAAATAAAACAAAAGCACACTCTGATCTGATCTGATCTATGTTGGATAGTCAAAGTCAAAGTGGGTCTTTCTGTTTTGACTGGTTACAAGACTTGTAAAACCTATATCATAAGTGGTAGATCATACATCAAATTTTCACATGCAACTCCACAACTATGCATCAAATTTTAGGTATGGATGCCTTAGCATTTCTTTCTAATCATGTGTGACATTAGGTAGATAAAAATGATTAGAGTCATATCAACAGTAACACTTTGAAAGACTGTAAACTTCCTTGCCATGTAAGTTCAGAAACACAAATGACAGTATTGCAAATACTGGGGCACTGATTTTATTGATAAGATCAAGTGACGCCATCACAATGAATGTTTTGAGCCGGTAGTTAAACAATGTTAAAGAAATAAACATCATACAGCAGTTTCCAAAATCCTACTCATACAAGTATTGGAATTGTATATATGCCTAAAAACAGTCTCTGTCAATTAAATAATAATAATATTAATGATAAAATGAATAAAATTCAATAGAGGCCTAAAATTTTCCACCATACGCTACCTACTCCTGCCCAGATCACAACATTGATCACTGCCATTGTGATGCCCAGTCTAAAACAGTCTATGACCTCCACGTAACCAGCTGTCAAAAACAGGGCAAGAGAACCATAAGTTTTTGTAAACGAAAATTGGAAAAACTATGGAAGAAAGAGAGGCAAGATCTTGACTATGAAAAAGAAAGGAATGAACAAAGGAAATATTTGTTCGATAACAGAGTAGTCACAAGTACAATTTTGAGCTTCCAAGAGACCTAATAGAAAAAATGACATGGCAGCATTTGGACCTAAGGCTGTGTTCACTTAAGGAAAAAATTTTCCATTGGAAAACTTGAAAAGACGGTAAGAGATGGGAGAGAGCAGGAAAAAAGTTTTCCACCTTAAAGCTTGAAGATGACCATGTATTTTGGAAAAACATTCTATGCTCCTCCATATAGAAAAAAAAAAAAGCGAGAATCGACAACATGAAATTTATTCTGATCTCCACCTTCTTGGTTTATTCAAAAATTTTGGAAATTATTCTTTTACCCCAAAGAATATTTCCCAAAAGACATCGTCATCTTCTACCTCAAGGTGGAGAAGTTTTCCCACTTACTCTCCCACCTCTTCTCTTATTTATTTTTTGTAGTTTCCCATCAACAATTTTCCTTAGAACACTCCCTAAAAACTTATTGTGGGATTGGCAATGCAACAAAAGTAGTTAGTTTTGGTGAAAAAAAAGATGAGCTAGTTGGTTGTTCCTGTAGTCAGATTTCACAAGCTGTTAAACTACTTTAAGTCAAAGTGAGAAAAATAACCAAAAATAGGGTAGGAATTTCAGTACAGTGGAGATCATCCACACCCTATTGAAGTCTATTCTAATTAAAGCTCTATAAAACATGGCATTTTCTTTACATGTGTACGCCTGGAAATTTTTGGAGTCCCCAAAAATGCCCAGTTACTTTTTTGCAGTAATATGGAGAAACAACATTCTAATGTATTGCCAAATGCAGCCAAGTTACGCATAAGAAGCTCAATATTGAAGACAAAAATGTGTAAATTGTGTACCTCCATAATATGCAGCAGCCTGAGCACTACTATAATGGTTAAGTCCACCAAATAAGCTTGTGTTGTATGCCAGAGTCAGTGCTGACAAAACACCAGGAACTCCAGCCGCCAAGTGCATAGCAAGAAATGAAGAATACAAAGCTCCTATATGAGCAGCCTGACTAGCAAATATATAGTGAATGAGGAAGTAAGTTGCCTGAAGCACAGCAAATGCTGCAGGCCAGCTCAATGAGAAAGACTGAAGAGCAGTGGCCACACAATTAGACACCCAGGTGACAATACCCAGGTTAGTGAGTTGGCCTGCCATACCCACTAGAACTGAAAACCAAGCTAAGGTATCCCATGCAGACTTTTCACTTAGGCAATCATTCCAATCCACCACCCCTAATAGCAGTAGTATGGAAAGACCAAGCATTGCAGTAACAACACTGGATATACCCACAGCCTCTCTGCATACAAAGCTTAATAATGTTAGAAAGACTCTAAACAAAGAAGTATACTTTGAACAATAACAAAAAACAACTCAATAAATATTGACAGAAGGAAATTTCACTTTCATTCATACAAAGTAGCTACAAGACACTTCTTATTTATAATTACAGTAACCTGCATTTCTCCTGTCAATTAGCAGTATCATGCATTAATAAGCAGTCGCTTGCGAATAGGGTTTTCTGGAGGAGGCATTCTAGCAATCCACTGCAAAACACACTAGCAAGAATCCTGAAGACAGTTTAAAGTTTTTCATAAAAAACTACCGTCAGCTTAAATTTGCCATGTATAGTTAGAAAAAACTCACAAGGAAGATCAGTGTTTCTTATACAAATAACAACCTGGTGCGAATTGTCGCAGAAGCAATAAATAAAATAAACACTCAATTGGAGGTAACAACCCTACCTTTTCACTGATAAAAATCTGAGAATACACAATAAAATATTCTCATATAACACCCACCTAAATGATGAAACCTAAAGGCCTTACTCATGCTAAATGATTAGCCAACATACAACCCTCGATACAAAATTATCTTGTTTGGGGCTCAGCCACAGCTCTGCCAAGGCTCTATTTATTTTTATTTTTATTTTTATTTTTTTCCTCAAAGCGACACAGAGCCTCACCCTTAGTCAAGGTGATTGGGACCAAGGCTCCTCAGAGCTTAGACACCCTAGTAGTTTTTATAAAAACTAACTTAAACAGAGAAATTAATAAAATGGAGAAAATCCATATACAAACAACTTAAATCTAACCCTAATTCCTTTTTCACACTTCAAAATGATCAAATATCTAAAATATCGACCCTTCAAAAAAGGTTTGGCCAATGTTGTGCCTTGATAACGCGGATCTTGGAGACTGATGCCTTGCCTCACCCTTAACAACGTAGTTACTAAATGCAACCATATTAGTTCACTGCAGTGGTATTAGCAGTACTTTGCTGCTACTTGGGGACTGCTTCTATTGACCTACTATGCGCAAAGATAGTACTACGTTGTATGCGTATCACACTTGCCAAGAATCACCATACTATGCAGGTCCCTTTACACCTCACCTCCTATTCTAGAACATCCCTGCCATGATATTATTGTGTTATAAGTATGCCCGAGCCCGCTCAAAGATTTGACTCCATTATAAGGAGCTTTTTTTTTTTAAATTGGTCATTTTGCTCCCTTTCATTCAGCCTTTCTTTCTTAGAATCCCTTTACATGTCTCTTGTATATGCCCACCCAACCCCTAAAAAGCAAATAAAGAGTGATCGTCAAAGGAGGGAAGCATAGTTGGAGGATAAAACTAAAGCCCCTAGTTCTAAAATTGGATTCCTTGATTGCATGCGACTGCATAAATTCCTCTCACCCCACCTAGTTCTCATGGAAGAATTGGTAAAAGCTAGAAGGCAACAACAATGATACAAGAAATCAAACAATTGACGGCCAGTAACAAGAAGTAAAAGTGAAAAAAAAAAAACAAGAGAGAGAGAGGGGAAAAGCATGAAGAGGTTTGAAGAATGAAGAAGGCAAGCACTTGAGTGGAAACTATAAATGAAAATGGAACACTCAATAGTGACCCAGGGGAGGGAGATAAGGCAAATGTTTTATAAGCACTTGAGCCAAGATTCAAAGCCACTATAAAAGAGATTCTGAGTAGAAGATTGAGGGGAAAACAGTTTCAATTGTGTTTCTTGTGGAAAGTTGTCCATAGAGTTGATTGGGTTCAGCACTCAAATCTACAGGAATAAGCAAGAAAACCATGTAGATTCCTAAACTTTAGAAGTTTAATTTAGTTTGATCAAACTTGAAAATAGGACAGACAAATAGAATGAGCTCAATAGATGCCGAAGGAGGATGCAATCTTCTATTTCACTCTCTTTCCTTTATTAATAGAGAATAATGAACCCTAGGGATGGAGTCTCTTGACTTTTCTGTTAGACCAAGCTCCACACAAAAAAGGGGTGATCGATTTTGCATTTCCCATTTGTACTTCTTTGACATCATTTGCCGACATGACGGTCCATGCAAACTTACTTAGAGATGTTAAGTTCATAAGACACTTTTGGTGTACCCTATGGAAGAAAGTCCAATTTACTCTAGAGTCTTAACTTCCTTCCATTCTCAAATATACGATAATATAATACCAAAGTGGTTAATGGGATGTTGATGATTTGTGATATCGTCCTGTGGAGGATAATTGGAATCTTGCTCTTCTCCAAAATATGCCTTCAACAAATTTGTTAGTTGCTCTACAAGCCACTACAAGTTTGACAAGTGGACTATGTAGTTAAATCATTGAATGGACATTAATCGGTTCAAGAGCGATATGAGATTTTTCGATATTAATCAGTCTATATTTTATACACATATTTTCTATATTCTTCTATAATATGTTTACTACACCTTTTTTTTAATTTAATGTATATTGAAGTAATAGACATGATATACACCAATTTAAGGCAAATTACAACAAAATAAAAAATTCAATGTTAGATAAAGGTGCCTTTCTATGTTCACACACTTGTTGTTGCCTATGGATTAGAGTAATCATGAGGTTAAGAAAAAATTATAAAAATTAACATTAATTTTTGTCTTGTTTATTTATAACATTTACCGTAGACCGGTTAATCGATGAATTTTGAAAGCGATTAATCCGCAAATCGGTAAGAATTCGCCGATTACTCGAACTAACAATTGTTGAAACGATTAATTCGAAAACCGTAACGCTTTACTAGCGAGAAGAGATTACTCAGAGTCAGGGATAAATCATCGATTAATCACCGATTTAACAACACAACAAGTGGATCTAACCACTCTTTTGACATCTCAAACTACCTGCCCTAATGCTTATGATTTTTTTACCCTCCCTACCCCGTGTTGTTGGCCGGGTTCGAACCCGTAACGTGTGATACCATCCGCCACACCTGTACCAACTCAGCTGGTACACATTTGGCTAGTGCTTATGACTTCGTTTCACACATTGTTTCTATTCATGAGGATGTGGAAAGACTTAAACTAACTACAAAATGTCCAAGTACAAACAGGACCACAACATTCATCCTTGGAGTGTTGCTTTTCATCTGGGTAATCCTGATATGGTATATCAAAGTTGTGAACGACATGATCATAGCCTCTAGGGAAAAATGCCTATGAGGTTGACATACAACCCGAGTCTCAATGCATTCCACGATCAATGTGGCAGGTTTGACACCCTTTTCGGGCAACCATACTCCTCTTATTCAACTACCAATAGAGATAACATACCCTCCGTTTTGGTTATCGACTATATGTGGCTATTGTTAAGGGTGAGTACCTTCGGTGTCTGGACCCAAAAATTTACCAGCATTTCATGCAGAGCGCAAGATCTTTTAGTTCAGTAGAAACTAGAAGGTGATTCAATAAGGTTAACCTCACAATACTCAGTGAGTATGAATCTCACAATACTCAGTGAGTGTGAGGTTCTCAACTGTTGGATCAATTGATGAATCACATCTTTAATCTCACACCATAAAAATAGGAATTGTTTTGTTTTGTTGGCAGACTTTGCTAAAAAATGGTAACTTCCTATGTTCCTTCTTTATCTCTATGTTTAACCTAATCTTCCTCTCTGTTGCATTAAAGAAGAAGCAAGATTGAGGAATTCAACCAAATCTTCTTCCTCCCTAATTGTTCATTATTGAAGAATTGAAATTAAAATCAATAGAGAGAGGACAAGATGGAACTTCAAACTGTAAGGCAATGAATGATTTGAGCTCATTGTCTTTCCTTTACAACAGTTTTAAGAATGTTTCATTCTTCTTTATAAGATAATCAAGCAAAACCCCATTTTATTAATATGATTTTCAAATCCCAATGGTTCCGATGGATACATTAATTTTGAAGAGAAAAGCAGAGCTACTATTTATTTATTGTTATTATTATCATTTTTTATAATTTACCTCTTCTTCCTCCTCACGAGTCTCAAGGTACACTTTATAATTTTTTTCCTTGCAGCAACAACATTTGTTCTATTTCCCCTCCTTTCCTTATTTTTCTTCTTTTTTGGGGGGATGTTATTGTCAATTTTGGACACATTTTCACAACTTCTCATTGTCATATTTCAATGTGGTAGACTACTTATTTCTTATGAATATCTCATCTATTTGCATTTATGGTTTTTTTCAATTTAATGGTGGTATGCAAATATCTTGATAAATAATAACTCTAATATTTATAACTATTTATTGACTAAATGTTATTTAAACTAAAGAAAGACAAACTTACCCAAAGATCCACAATGAAACGGAAAGAAGCATTGTGCCAATCATCACCCATTCATTTTTCGTGACAGGACCCATTTGCTCTAGCTTCCTAGTTGCTATGGCAGGGGCATCCAGTGTGTCCTCATTTTCAGGCGGAAAGATCTTATAAAGGATAAATGGAGTAACAAGAAGAGAAACAAATGCAGGTAAACTTGCAGCTCTGAACCATGAAATCCACGGACTCGCAATTTTGACCCCAACTTCTTCAGCTAACTTGAGACACAGCAGGTTATTAGCTGCTGCAGTTAGGAAAAGAGCACTTGAGTTACCAGCAGACTGTCATGCATCACACAAGAAACTCGTATAAGCGAAGAAGCTAATAGAGTTCAAATATCAAGTTTTAAGAAGATATAATTTTCCAATATAAAACAAAATATAAATAATAAATAACATATAAGTAAATAAATAATACAGTAAGACAAATAAATGAGCTTTTATTCCTCCCTATACTTCTCTTATACATTCTAATGGTTTACATATCGTACACGACAACTACTAATGTGTCAAAATTGTCTTTCGGATGCAACAAAGCAATATAAAAAATCTAGATTTGAAAAAAAAAAGTTAGAAGACACTACAACATTTGCAGAAAAGAAAGTTCATCATATTCTAAGCCAACCACGTTGTGAATCTTAACTTCTTTGAGCTTCAAACCAGGGAGCAGTATCTAAAATTTTCAAGTAGGCTTGAAAGCCAGCTAAAACACGCAACGAACCTCAACTGATGCTTAATGGAATTCAATTATCTTTGCATCCGTGAAGTTGGACAGTCCTACATATGTGAATTAGGACATTGATGTGACTGCTTTTGGCTTGACTACCGCATTTCAGCCACAACTCGAATTTGAAGGAGACACAACTTGAATTCGAATGAGAGGAGGGTGGTGTATTCAAAAGGCACCTAGACCAAGATGTGGTGATGGTTGCACTAGGATGTTTCCCATAAGCAGTTGTCCAAGTGAAGATTCTTAAGAGCAAATATGCAAAACAACTCAATGGGAAAATTTTGTGATGGATGGAATCATAGGTCAAGGTCGAGCCTACGAGGATCGACCAATTTATTAGTTAATTGGTTCGAGGTAAAAATAAATCCCACGCCTCTGATGGGGTAATTAAGTGACTGATAGTACCGATGGTATTAAAGTGGGAGTTATAGCTTCAAAAATTGTAATTTAATTCATACGCGGGTAGTGCTTTAGCTCACTTGTTATCTTGCATCTGTTTCAAATAAAAAGTTTGTTTGTTGGTCGTTTCTGTGGATAACTTTTCACATTACATGTTTCTTTCCGTTAAAAGATATATTAGAGTTGACAAACTTTCCAGCTACAAGATTCAGTTTGAAAACCTTGTTAACTGTGGAGATAATGTTGTCGTTGTGTAATATCCAACGATTTATGTTGCCCTAGTAGGAGTTTGGCCTCTTTAAACTAAATTATTTTGTGTAAATTGTCTTACAAAAAAGAAAAAGGAAAAAAAAACACAAAGACGAAAAATCAAACAGACAAAAGGAAGTGGCGAAGTTTATGTACAGACCTGAGGCATTGATTACCACGCGACCTTAGCCCAATTGCGAGGATCAATTCTATATGAGTCCATTAGTCTCTTATTGTGAAATACTTATAGGAGCTTCATCACATGTTTACCTGCAACATACATATTAATTTCAAAAAATTGGAGAAATGTTCACCATTTTTTCTTTTATCAATAGAATTTTACACCAAAACAGGGAAGCTGACGAAGCTCACTTTCTTTTCGAAATTTTAAAATAGCATTTGGGTTTGTTATTAAAAAAGTTTCAAAAACACAAATCAAAAGGGAAAAGAATATAAAAAATAAGGCACGTGTATGTTTTCGCAAAATGTCATCGAAATTTTCAGTTTTTTGAAATTACGAAAAGAAAAAGTGCGAAAGGAAAATTTTTTTCGAAGGTTTTTTCAAAATATTTCAGGTTTTTCATAAATTTCATGTTTTTCGCAAAAATACAAAAACTAGCGACCAAAAAGTACATTTTTCAAGGGTTTTTCCCAAAACTTTCGAGGTTTTTTCGTATTATCATTTCTTATAATTATTTATTAATTTTTTAAACCACCCCTGATTTTCTAATTATCATTTCTTCAAATTATATATTAATTTTTTAAACCGCCCCTTGATTTTCTAATTATATATAGATTTATTTCATTTCTTAGTATTTAGGCTTAATTTAATGTAATTAATAACTTTCACATCAACCTAACAAGTACATTTCCCAGTTGCCTCCATAAATTTTATGATGATACATTTTATGATGCACAAACCATATGTTAGTGAGTGGTAAACTGTTCATCATATAGGTACATTAACTGTATTAGTATGTTTTAAAGGTTTAAAAAATTTGTTCTAATCTTTCAACAACCCTTTTCCATGTGTTTTTGTTGTCCTTCGTTCTCTCTTCAGTTTGATTCTTTTCACCTAGAACACCCAATTCAAGACTCCACAGTTTGGTTGAAAGCAATTTTAATTCTATTGCAAAGATAATAATAATTATACTATTATAGTATTGTTGGTGGAATTTCCAATTTTTAGAATTTCTAGAATATGCAGGCCCTCACAGGTAGAACACTGAAGCTGAGAACAACCCTGACCATAGGCTATCCGCTCCCACGATGAGGGTCGTGCCTCTCTTGTCTCCTATATATTATTTTGTTTGTTTTGTGTGCTTCTACTAGCGTACAGGTTACTTTCATATTTCATGCAAGCTAAGTTCCTAGGTATTTCTTTCTTTTCATGCAGGTTATGTAATTGTCTATAAATAACCCCCCTTTATTTCCTGAGTAATACAAGAAACATTAGAGTTCTTTCTCTGTTCTTTATTATTTATTTCGTTCTAACAGCGAAAAGAGCTAAGTTTATCACTATTCACCGCTAACAAAAGAATCGAGCCTAACAGCCTGAAACATTGTTTAGGTGGTGTTTTCCTCTCTCTCTCTCTCTCTCTCTCTGGAACGTCCTCATTACAAGCGAGGGTATTCTCTTCACCTTCTAGCCTTCTATATAAATTCTAAGCCTCGTCAAGGCCACTCACATAGGAGAGCCCGATACTCCTATTGTTGCTGCCATCAATGTCTGACCACCGTTGTACCCCTCCATGTTGTCATGGGAACTCCTGCACACTCCTCCACTCACCCACCCCAGGCGCTAATTTCTTGTACACTGATATCTTGCGCCCATTAGTGTCCAGCACTAAACATCCGAGGCCACATGTCCTTGCCGCTTCACACTCGAACACTGAGGGCGCTTGGGATCCTCCACACCATTCTTGTTGTAATGCCATAGCACCTCATGCTAGCTAACCCACGTGATGTACATTAATCTATCAATTGTTCTCATTTCCTCTTCAAGTAGTTCTCCTTACAAGCAATGTTGAGATCTAACGTATATTTGCTAAGTTTTTATTAAGTTTCTAGACATGATTCAAAAATTCCAGACTGTTGGGATGTCTTCCACGAGAAAATATTTGTGGAGGATTATGGATATATGCCTGGACTGCGACAAAGAAACACTCATGAGACACATAGCCGACACAAACCAAAACTCCAACCTAAGTTTAATAGACCCAACAACAAGAAACATAAACGACAAACACTTTCTGGTTGGTTTAGACTTCAGACCCACCCGACACCAATCTCATACCATCTACGAAACGCCTCCACGCCTCTCCTTCTACCCTATTCGACACACAAATGGTTCAAGTCACTACCAGTACCCACCAAAATCCTCACAATCACACCTCCAACATTTTGTCTCTCATCCAGCATCATCCACCGAGCCCTGTCTCCACTTCTCATTCCTCAATTTCCGTCCACCCAAGCACCCATACTTTATCTCCATCCCCAACTCATTAACCCACATGAGCAGGATCAAGACTGAGACACACAAAAAAGAGTTTTGCTCGATGATCATGATCAAGTCTCTAGAGACTTTCTCCAAGGAAAAATAAGTCTTGTTGTGAATGAAGCAAGAAGGAGAAGAAGATGATGCTTAGTTTTGAGTCAACGAGGTTTGTCTTTCTCACTGCATACACATCAATGTACCATATTTTCTAGGTGTTTGGATATTTCCTAACTCCACTAATATTGTGTCTTATAGATTGCTCCTATTTAACTCAACCTAGATTTCTAGGAATTTCTTTCTTCGCATGCAATCTATGTGCCTATAGGCTTTCTTAATTACATAAATCACTACAAAAATCATGGCGAGATCTGTATTTAGGTTGCGCGATCAAATTTTGACCAACATTGTGACTCCAAGTAAAGGCTTCAATAACTTCAATGGAACAAATCTTCTCTAAGCCTGGGGATGACTGTCTTTTCCAACCCATTAGTCACTCACCATCTGCCTTCTTTTATATCAACAAGTCTTCGCCTCCTCCATCCTCCCATCTATCATATCTATATCTCCTTTGGATGGGTACTCCAGGTCACATTCCTTCTTTTTCTTCACATGATCTTTATGAATACCCTTTTACTTGGTCTTTACATCAGACTATTCAAGTGACTGATTGACATGATTTTTGCTATTTTGCTGACACACAACTACATCGTAAAGAATAACAATTCCAAGTGAACATTTTCCAACTCCACGGATGGGTGTTTTACTTTAAAAGAGCCAAATGATATACTCAAACCTAGTAATAATAACTAGAAAAAGAAGTGCAGATCGAATAATACCTGTAATTGGGATTGCACAAGAAATGCACCGAGCTTCTTGTTCGGAGACTTGCCAGCAGTGAGCTCAAGGGTCGACTTAATAATAGGCAAGAACACACCTCCAGCTCTAGCAATTGTACTCGGCATTGCCGGAGCAACAAGTGTTTCCCCCATAGTCAACCCATAAGACAAGCCCAAAGTACTCTTCCCCAACCATTTCACAAAGTAAGTGGCAATTCGATCCCCAAGACCAGTCTTGACAAACCCTCTAGCGAAAAAGAAGGAAACCACAATCAACCAAATAACTTCATTGGTAAACCCCTTAAACGCATTGGCAAAAGTTAGTGTTTTTGTAGCAACAGTAGTAGTAAGACTGAGAAATGCCCAAGCCCCAATGGGCAGAGGATTCAGAATCAATCCAATATTAGTCGATAAGAAGATTGCGAGCAATTGCCAAGCTTGGGTTGTCACTTGAGCTGGTTTGGGCACCAAAAACCTTATAATTAACCCAACTGCAACCGAGATCACCACCGGGACGATCTTCGTCCCCTGCTGATTCTTCGGAACACTAACAGCAACTTTAGAGATGATTGGTTGTTGTTGTTTATCTGGTTCTCCTTGGAGGGATAAAGAAGAAGAAGAAGAAGCTCGAATGGGTTGGATGGAATTGTAGAGTTTGACATGGGAATGAAGAAACAAGGGCTTGGGTTTCAAGAGTTGAGCCGAAAGAGGCGAAATTGGAAACAATTGAGAAGGGGAGAGTAATGGTGAAGGTCTTCTTCGAAGAGAGGAGGAGGAGATTCGAGAGAAAATAGAGGAAGAAGAAGAAGAGGGAGAGTGGATTGCGAAGGCCTCCATTGTATTGTAGAGAGAACTTCTTCTCTGGTCTTCTTCTCCACTTACTCTGCTTTTGCTATGAGATGCTCTGCTCCACTGAATTGGAGGTAAAAAAAAACTAGGCGAGAGATGGATGATACATTGGGGGGACCGGGAGCGACGGAGGACAAGTTGATGAGAATGACTGATGCCCCAATGGAAGGCTAAAAGTCTTAACTAACATTAAACAAAATTCGCTGGCTCATACCAACTAGCTGGGCGGAAATAATTAGAGTTGGAGTTGGGGAGTGCTACTTGCTAGTGTCTGGGTTGTTGGTCGGTAGAGTTCTGAATAATTTCCTCCCCCCTCCCCCCCGCGTTTTTTTTTTTTTTTTTTTTTTTTTTTTTTTAATGCAGCATAGAACATGAGTGTAGATCTAGAAAGATCCTTCTACCCCACCCCATACGACTATTGGGGGTTCTTCGCCTTTTTAATCGAACAAAGTTGTAGTGAGGAAACCGAATAACCAACCTTTAGTCAATAGGAGCCCTACTTTCTTCAGTCGCAAACCCTTTTCTTAGTCATCGGGCAAAGCTCACCTTTGGTACTTCAGTATAGCGAGCTCTTTGATAGTCACTTCTTTTTTTAATTTGGTTTCGTTAAGATGAAAGGCTACTTTAATATAGGAAGTAGCAAACGTAGGACCCTCCCACTCGAGATGCCGCCGGCTGGATTCGACCCTGTGACCTAGTGATATCATCCGCCACTGCTCAACCACTAAGCCATCACACCTTTGGCGAACTTCTTAACTCATCTTCCCCAAATCCCCAAATGAATAGTAAAAAACTATTGCTAAATAACACCACTATTTTTGTTGAAGGACACCGCCCCATATTTTTGTATCTGCTGAATGATACCACCAATATAAATAACAAAAATACTAACCTCTCTTCTCCTCTCTCACTTTCTTTTCCATCAATCACCACCGCCACCTCGCCATCGCCAACTTCCTCCTTCTCCTCATCATTTCCTCTTCTTCTTATTCTTTTTCAATCACCACCACGCCACCTCTCCTCTTCATCATCCCTCTTCTTATTCTTCTTCTCCATCAATCACCACTACCACCTCCTCCCATCTTCTTTTTCTTCTCCTTCTCCTTTTTTCTCCTCCTCCACTTGCAGGAAACTCCGCGAGGGCGAAGGAGAAAAAAGATGGGATGAGGTGGTGGTAGTGGTGGCGGTGGTAATTGATGGAGAGGAAGAATAAAATAAGAAGAGGAAGAGAGGTAGCGGTGGCGTGGTGGTGGTGGTGATTGAAGAAGAAGGAGAATAAAAAAAATGAAGGGGGGAATGAGAGGTAGCGGTGGCGAGGTGGTGGTGGTGAATGAGAGAAGGAGAGGTGGCGATGGTGATTGAAGAAGAAAAAGAATGAGGATGAGAGGTAGCAGTGCCGAGGTGGTGGTGAAAGGGAAGATGAGGAGGAGAGGTGGCGGTGGTGATTGATGGAGAAGAAATGGATAGAGGAAAAGAGGGGTTAGGATTTTTTGGTTTGGATTGGTAGTGTCCTTCAGCAGGTGGTGGGTTCTTATAAAGGTCCTTCAGAAAGTAAGGGGCTAGTGGTGTCCTTCTACAGAAATGGTGGTGTTATTTAGCAACAACCATAATAAAAAGTATGTCTTTAACTCTAAATTTACTTTTCCATTTTACCCAACCCTATTCTTAATAATTACATGTAAAACCAAAGACTAATGAATAATTCCAGGGGTATTTGTCTCTTTTTATTGAAAATTTTACATTTTTTAAACACTTTTGCCCTCAAAATTCATATTATTTATCAAATCCAACCTCTCTCAATATTCATTAATTGCACCTAAGCCCTTAAATTTATTTGAAGCTCTCAAATTATCTATAAATTATAAATAGGGCCTTATAAATGAAAACAATATTACACATTTTTATCATTTTACCCTGCCAAAGTTAAACTATTACAATCAAAACTAGCCCATGTAAACATTCACTATTTATACCTAAGCCCATATTATAATTTATTTGAAGTCCTCCAATTATCTATAAATTATTATTGAAAACACTTACACCTAACTTTTGGATTTCTAATTTTGTCATCCACATTTCATACTTATACAATCAAAACCAACCCCTCTCAAACAATGATTATTTATACATATGCCTCTAACATAAATTATTTGAAATTTCTTATTTATTTATAAACTATACATATGCCCTTAAATTTATATATAATTATTTTTTTTAGAAATTCAATAATAAATTTTTTTCTGCATTATTGAATTGTTGTAAATAAAAGTATTGAATATCCGCCCACGTAATTGGTTCCAGGAGAGTATTCAAGAGCCTTAGATAGATAGCCTTTGAACTATTAAGAAATGTTTTGTTTCATCCCCAAACTTACATCTCTTACGATGAGTGAAATTGTAGATCTCTATAAATTATAAAAAGATTGTTAGGGCCTAAGTTTTCCTCAATCGTTAGTCTATTCAAGAATCACTTCTGAGAGAAAACAAGTGAGCAAATCGGGTTGTGGAACCAAGTCTGCTTAATGAGCAATTTGACATTATGAGGTTGTCGGAAATGTATTTTGTAAAACGGTAAATTCCCAAAGATTATGGTGAATATAAGTGCATAAAGTTGCAAAGCTCTCCTACGGTGGATGTAGCTTAATCAGAGTTAATGAAACTCCAATGTTGTGAACCATGGAATTTCTTACGTGTTTAATTGCTTGTCTGTTGTACTTCGTTATTTTCTTCCTTTCATTTTATATTTTTTCCCTTCCATGTATGTGTCTTTTGGTGCTTTTGGTTGTGTTGTTTCAAGTGATTTGGCATTTGGATAGCTTGAGTTCAGAGTGAGGGATGACCCAAACTTGGCCGTTGGACCATTAGTCACTTTATATATGCTTTGTCGTGTAAACCACTTTATATAGGCTACAAATATCGAAATTAGCTGAATTTTTTTGTAAGAATTTTTTTTGGCTTTTTTTTTTTATTATCTATTTCAAAAAACAAAAAGAGTTTTATTAAGTTTATATATTTTTTTCTTTGACTAGAGTGCCTTTGTTGAACAAGGATTATCAGGCAACAAAAATATGATGTTTCGTTTTTATTTTATTTTTTAAATGTTTGGAGCATGCATTGAACTCCATGTTTTGTGTGTTATCTAAACACAATAAACAAGATGTAGTATGCACTCTAAAAATGATACATCATCTGGGATACTTACATACTTGAGGTGGTTATTGGTGCACGTATGGAGGTGTGTCAAGACAAGACACATTCAACACGAAATATGTGCGATAGGGTATGTTGCATTGCACAGAATAATGATAGTGTGCTTATGTTTACATATAATGGTTTATAACTATGTATATATGCATGGATATAGACTGATTAACCGTGAATTGTTGGTGATGGTCTATCTCGTGTGATTGGTGTGTGTATATCTACATGGTATGAGGTAATGATAGTGTGTTCATGTTTACATACAATGGCTTAATGATAATGATAATGTATTCAGGTTTAACTGTAATGGCATTGTGATTTAAATTTTGATTTAGGGATCAACTGTCATTATACTCGTGATTATGTTAATGAAAACAACGTGAATGTTCAATATTTACATTTGTGTGCTTATATTTTTTTCATACTTAAGGGTATTTTGAAGTAGGCACAATTGCGATAATGTAATTAAAAAATTAATGTGAGTTTTAAATTATCTAAGTTGGGCATTGTTTGGTGTGTTTGCTTCATCCTCATTATGAGTTGTTTTGGCTAAGTTTTCCCTCAAAATTAGCTCTAAAGTTCATGGCTACAATATGACTGAAGTTTACGATGCAAAAACGCTGAGTTAGGGACACATTTTAGTGATTCCATGAATGCAATTAATTCTATTGACTACCTTGACTAGATTTTTTTATGATCATATTTTTATGGGAGTTTGAGTCTAGTTATTAGTAATATTAAGAGATTGTGGAAACTATATTGTAAACAAGTGGTCTTATGACTTTATTAGCAAAGAAAATATGAAATGGTGAACAAGCTTACTCTCTTGCTAAATTTGGTTTTTTTCACAAAATAAATGACGTGTTTTTAATAATTATTTTGTATGCTTCTTCTTTATATGCTCACATAACAATAAATAAATTTGGAATTACATGAAGTTTTCTTTTCTCTCTGAGTTTCTTCCTCAGAGCACACAACTTCTTCCAGTTAGCTACTTCTATGAGCAAGATTAAGATTCTACAAAATATCTGGTTGGATTTGGCTAAAATCAAAGTAACATGTATCTTTTGGTTTGGTTTCGAATCACATAAAATCATCAGGGAGTTATTTTAGCTATTTTTTTCTTGATTTCTTTTGATTTCATTTCTTTCTTTTACTTGTATCAACTCTTTTCATAAACCATTACATTCTAGTATTTCATTACATCGCACTCATTTTTTTTCTTTCAAATTTCTTGTTTTCTTATCATTTCATCATGGAGCCTAACAAGTTTTCTATCCCATCTTCCTTTGAGATGAACTCTCTCAAACAGTTGATCCCATCTTCGCCCTTCTACCCAACACATCTAAGGAATACACTTTTGCAAAGGAGGGGGAAGGGACATCTAATGCTTGACAACTCACAGTGCTGGAAATTCCTTTCACCTACCAAAGTGAAAAGTAAGGACATCCATGAAGCTCTTACCAAGTAGTGGGATCCATCTGAAGAAGTTAGTACTATTTTGTTCAATACAGGTGTTTTTCTCTTCAAATTTGAAAACAAAGAGGGTACAGATAGAGTTCTAAACAATGGTCCCTGGGAAATTAACAATCTTATGTCAACTTATGCTTGGAAGCCGGAAACACCTTTGTCAGAATACCAATTTCATTTGGTACTGATGTGGATTCAATTATTCGGAATTCCCCTTTAGAGATTCACTGTGAAAGATATCCAAGGTTTGGCTAGCACTATTGGGGAAGTTCTAGATCTAGATCTCACCAAAAGGTTTGAAAATAATATTTATTTGGAAGAGCTAGCAATGATCTTATTTGACACTAGAATGGAGGTGACATGAGTGATCAAGAGTTTTTTTTCCAAAGAGGTAAACACATTGAGCTCCTGGTTTGATATGAAAGTTTTCCTATGATATGTTTTTTTTTGCGGGAGCCTAAAACACGAAGTCAACCATTGTGGGAAATGGAAACAAACGGTTCAACAACACAAGGATCAGAATCCTTAGCCCAGAATTTCGTCGCAGCTCACCATGCACCCAAAAAATGAGGAATAACAAACTGCCAAGAATTACAAAGATCGAGATTAGGCTCTCCGCCTCTACCTTACGTGTAATATACGTTTTAAAAAAAAATGTCTTGAGAGGTGTACTCAGTAAGTTCGATGGGGGCACATAGCCACCCACCCTTTAAGAGACAAATCCCTCCCTTCTTCGTCCTTCTTTTTTCTTTCCAAGGAGCGAGATTTCCCCTTCGTCCCCTTCTTCTCCAGTGAATCGTCATTGTGTTTGTCGATTTTCTTCCCCCAAATCTCACCTCCTCCTCATTTTTCTTCCTCTTTCTCCCCTCTCCTTCTTGTTTCGATTTTTCATTTAAGAATCAAATTTCAGATGTTGTGTGGGATTATTTGTTGTTGGCTTGTTTGATCGGTTTTCGTAGATCCGATCAGCCGTTGAGGGGCCTTGGTGGCGTCATTTGGAGCCCGTAGACCCGACATGCAAGGATGATTTCGAGGTTCACTAGATTTTTCAAAAAAAATCAGGGTGCATGTCTGTTTTGAGGGTTCTTTGGCTTGAATCCAGACTTTGGGTGCATGGATGAGCCGCACATTTGTGACTCCAAGTGTTCTTACACCTATTTCTTGGCCTGTTGTACGGTTTAGAGGCGATCAGACGAGTAGGGAGGGTTTCGGCAAGTTTTCGCCAAACTTTGGTTTTCGTCGGGGGAGTTTGCCCAGATTTTATTTGCATGTAAGTTTTCTTTCAATCACGTGTCGCTTGTAATTTATTTATTTTTTTCAGTTTTCGGCTAGTTTGCTCACCTTCGAGTCCGCCTTGCCAGTTTTAAAACTTTATTGGTCCCGCATTCGTTGTTTTGCGAGTTAGAGCTTCGACCGGTAGGAATGGGTTCTGAAAACCCATTCCGCCTAGGTGAGTGGAACTATAATATTATTTTGAGAAATAATGATTTGAATCCTGATTTAATTTTTACAGTATATGTCGATTGTGTATAATTGAAGTAAGTCAGAAATTCGGAATTTTTAGAGATTTCGATGGTTGTGTTGTTTCTAAGTGATAAATTACACATTGAGTTTTCTGAAAGCACGATATACTTGAATGAAATCGTATAGTGGATGAATTTGGGTGTGATTAGGCTTTGATGTAATGGCATTGGGCTTGTATGCTATGTTTTCGAGTTTGCATAGTATGTCATGTTAACTGTAGATTGTCGAGTCTTGAGCATGTATGATAGTCGACTCGAATGAATTGATTGTGGTTAATTGGGTCATGTTGGGACCATGGCGTAGTCGTGGATTTATAAAAAATTGCCGATTGATTAGGATTGCAACGTCTGTTACCTTTGATTATGTACAAACTCGTCATTGTGCATGTGGATGTTAGTGTAAGTGTCTTTACCCCCCTATAATGCTGTTGTGCGATGCTTAGGAATTTGCTCGCATCTTGAGTTGGATGGTGCTGAGATGACTCGCACCTGACATTGAGGACGCCATTGCATGTGGCAAGTTTGCTGAGTGCGGTGAGCTCCCGCACGCACTTGCCACTAGAGAGTGCAGTAGGACGGGTACCGAGGACGTGCTTTGGAGATTACTCGCTTTCGCTCTGAGCGCGCTTGAGTTTGATTGTGTTAGGTGGCTGTGTTAGGCCAGTCGTTCGGATGTTTGAGTTTGTATCCGGGCAGATGGCACCTCATTAGGATACAAACAAGCCCGAAGTGGTACTGGTGCACGTTGTGGGATGTGTCTGAGTGAGACACATTCGTAGGGTATGCGGATACCTACGAATGAGACACTTATTCAGAATTTTACAGGATTTTGGTTTCGACTTGATTGCTATATCCTAGGAGACTATGAAGAATTATGAGATTGTCTTATTTCTTCGTTGAATATTTACTCATGTTTTGAATCACAGATTAAGATCGCATATCTATAAACTTGTATTATTGTTGAAATTTGAAATGCCTTGTGTTGGTGCGACACGGTGTGTTTTAGACTTTAGAAGTTGTTACTTATCCTTTATTGCCTGGCATGAATTTTCCTTGTATATTATTCCGTTATTTGTATTTAGTTTGCTCGCACCAGCTAGCATTGTGCTTTGCTGACCCCGCAAGGGGTGCGCTTCTATTGGAGTGCTGGCAGTCTTGGTGCTCCTGCTGATCGTGGCGCTTAGGCTCCGTTTTTCATTGTAGGCGCGTTTTGTGCTGTTTGGTCGTGTCCACCCTATACGGGTATGTTTTGCTTCCTCTGTGTTATCAAGTGTACTATATTGTTATACTAGATGCTTGTATATTGGTTTTGTTGCTATGACTCTGGCGGAGCGAATCAAATATACTTATTTTGTTCAAATTTTTATCGTAGTTTTTATTTCTGTTTCATTATCGTATCAAGAATGTGTTATATTATGATGTTGTGGCCGGTTACGATCCATCGGTATTACAAGTTAGTTCACGCATCGAATCGCTGTGATTCCCATGACGGGTCGGAGCGTGGCAGAGCTTAGTATCAGAGCCATTGTTTACCGGTTCACATAGAACATCATCGTATACCACTTTCTTGAGTGAATTGGGTAGAGGAGTTAGGATTTTTGTTGTGTTGTTTGATATATTGTATGTGTGTTTTCTTTTACGTAGAGGGTGTTTGGTGATGGCGCGTGGTAAGAGATCCATGGGTGAGGGATCAGGCACTGCTGGAGAGGATGTCTCTCAAGCTTTCATGGAATGATGACACAGTGGGCACATAATATGAGGCAGGGCAATCAGTCAGAGGATCCGTTTACTCGGCGCAACAAGAATTTCGTCAGCTTGGGTGGTAAACGATTTGATGGTATTGCGGATCGGTGGATCCGTAAGGTAGAGTTCATATTTGAGAGGATGGTGTTGACACCTATACATCGTACTAAGTTAGCAGCACACCAGTTTGAAGGAGAGGCTATGTACTGGTGGGATCAGTGAGGCAGAGCCGTGATG
>QNQO01003850.1:0-42210 GCA_003290165.1 Berberis thunbergii | reverse complement strand
TATCAATTATCAAATCATTTATTTTGTTCATGAGAAACGGGTCCATGTGCTGCACGGAAATGACCCAGATAATCAGGGTAGGTTTCACTGTCAAACTACAAACATAAGCTGCTCTAGTATGCGGAACAGTCAAAACATCATGAGCTGCAATAACCTCGAGAATCTTCCACTCTTGCACCATAAGAGCGGTCAACACACTATATTGCCTGCTAAGGGCATCCGCCACGACATTCCCTTTGCCTGAATGATAAAGGATTTCAAAATCATAACTACTAATGAACTCCATCCACCTCTGTTGCCTCATGTTTAAATCCGTTTTGAAAATAGGTACTTCAAGCTTTGTGATCAGTATACAACTCAAATTTTCTCCATACAAATAATGCCTCCATATTTTTAAAGCAAAAACCACTGCTGCTAATTCCAAATCATGTGTGGCATATCGCCTCTCATGTGGCTTTAACTGCCTAGAAGCGTATGAAACTACTTTCTGATCTTGCGTCAAACACATCCCAAACCTGTTCCGCTAGAATCTGTAAACACCACTAATTTCCCGCCACGCGTGGAATGATTAAAATCAGAGCTGTAGTCAACCTTTGCTTCAACTCTTGAAATGTCATCTCACAATCCTTAGTCCATACAAACTTGACATCCTTTCGAGTCAGACTCGTCAAAGGTGCTGCAATCAACGAAAATTTCTCAATAAACCTCCTGTAATATCCAGCCAACCCTAAGAAACTCCGAATTTCACTTGCATTAGTGGGTTGTTTCCATTCCTTAACTGCTGCAACTTTGTCAGGATCGACCGCTATCCCTTCGCTAGAAATCACATGCCCAAGAAATTTTACCTCTTTCTCCCAAAAGTGACACTTACTAAATTTAGCATACAGTTTGTGATCTTTTAAAGTCTGCAACACTATTTTCAAATGCTCTTGATGGTCCTCCATGTTTCGAGAATATACCATAATATCATCAATGAAAATGACGACAAATTTATCAAGGTAGGACGAAAAATACGGTTCATCAAATCCATAAAGAAAGAAGGAGCATTGGTCAATCCAAATGGCATGACCGGAAATTCATATAACCTACCGAATCCAAAACGCCGTTAGAGGTATGCTCTGTTCTTTAACACCCATCTGATGGTACTCAGTCCTCAAATCAAACTGTGAAAATACAACCGCCCCCCTTTCAACTAATCTAACAAATCATCTATCCGCGGAAGAGGGTACTTATTTTTTATTGTCACCTTATTTAGTTCTTTATAGTTGACACACATCCTCAAAGTACCATCCTTCTTAGAAATAAAAATAGCAGGTGCACCCCATGGAGAATGACTTGGTCGTATAAACCTAAATATACACACCTTAAAGGATTAACCATAAAGTTACTCACAAATAAGCACAAATATATAACTATTATAAAAACATACGAGAAAAAATTTCTTACCCCTTCTGGAGTAATTCCTCCAGTTGGACTTTCATCTCATCCAACTGCTTAGGAGCCAATCGGTATGCAGCTTTGAAAATTGGTGCTGCTCCTAGCAACAAGTCAATTCGAAATTCGACTTCTCTCTTAGGTGGTAAACCAGGAATCTCTTGGAATACATCTACATAATCCTTCACCACCTCAACCACGCTAATATCTTTCTCTGGTATATCCATTGAGTATAGAGTGCTCGTCATTGTGGAGTTCCTACAAGGTTCACAAACATGACTAACTCGCGGCAACCCTGGTGTATCTATCAAAATGGTCCTCCCGGCACAATCTATAGTAACATAGTTTTTACCCTACCAATCCATCCCAAGGATAACATGAAAATTCTCAAAATTCATAACTATCAAATCCGCAACAAGTTTTCGACCCATTAAAGAGATCTCAAAATTTCTACAATACTCAGATAATGTGACAGTGCCTCCTATGGGTGTCTCAACACATAAAGGTTTGATAAGTGGCATAGTTTTAAGATTTTCTTTTTCTATCATTCGCAAAGAAATAAAAGAATGAGAAGCACCAGAATCAAATCATACTCGCAATGGAACTGAGTGGTAATGGTACCTTCAACATTCTCTTGCCCTGGTAGAACTGCAAATGCACGTGTTGGAGCTGGTGGAGCCTGCCTACCCTATGGAGCGCCTCGTCAACTGGGACAATAACGAATGAGATGCCCTGGTTGGTTACATTTGTAGCATAACCTATCAGTGGAGCCTGCCCTCGCGGTGCTGCAGGTGCCTGAGGTCGAGAATCATATAATCGAAGCTGCTGATATGGGTCTTGTGGGCCCAGATTTTGTAATGTTGTCTCTGCCACTGCTGCCCTTGGGGCCTGAAGCCACCCTGCAGCCTGAAACCTCCCTGGGACTCAACTCCTCCCTGGGGCCTCTACTGGAATTGACCTCCAGATTGGGACCTCAGCTGATACTGAAATCCAGATCCTCGCTGATTCTGATCATAAGGCTTATACCTGTTTTGATCTCGGTTCCCAGATGAACGCAAGTTTCTAGACCACTCACCTCCCCTGCTCTTCTCTCTAGCCTCTCGAAAAGCAGCGTCTTGCTCTTCAAACTTGACAGCTAAGTCTAAAACTCTGTCAAAGGGTAAAAGTGACTTTGACAAATAATGACCCAAACCCTTGATAAACTTCTGATTCTTCTTGGAAGGGGTATCTACCAAGTACGGAGCACACCGAGTCAACTCGTTGAATTTGTCACATATTGGGTCACTGACTTTGTACCTTGCGTCAAACTAAAGAACTCTGCAGTTAGCTTAGATTTCACAGCTTCAGGTACAAACTGACAGTCAAATTTGGACTTGAAAGTCTCCCAAGTCATAACAGTCGTATCCATGCTCTCCTCCACAGAATCCACCAATACCTGGCATTACCATCCAAGTTATGAGCGGCTAATTCTTGTTTCTATACCTCAATCATCTGCATCCAATTGAATATGGTTTCACACTTGCGAATCCACTTCTCAGCTGCAATAGGGCCAGTCTCTCCATTAAACCTCTGGCCGCCTAAGTTCCAAACTCCTTATTTCTCCTGGCAAACGGGTCACCATGACTATCTTCATGGTTGTTTTGCACAACCTGCAAAATTGCGTCATCATGGCTCCCACGTTTACCTGAACCACGTTAGGACCCCCCCCTGATCATTCGAACCATTTGGGCCACTAGTGTTATTCCGCCCGTTATCACCATTTTGTCCATTGGCCCCATTTGATCGAGCGTTCGCCATTACCTTCAAGCGAAAATAAATAACCGTTAATACTTAATAATCCAAACGTTCATAATCCCATTTCCACACTTCCGAGGATCACCTAGACCTACCCTAGATCTAGGCTAACCAAATGCACTGATACAAAAAATGTCACGCCCCGATTTTTTTGAACAACATAAATTAATAGATTGTCCAAAAACCAAGGCATGACAGGAACACTTAAAATGGTACTGTCATAAGGCAGAAACAACTAATAAGCTTCCTCAATATTCTTTCTCTAAAAATGAGGCCCACAACGAATAAATGAAAATATCAATACTAAATTCCCAAATAAATTTCTGACAAAACTGAGCATTTATATCCAAATCCTACATCTGATTACCTAGAAATAATAATAGAGATCTAAAAAAATAAAACGTGTCGACTCCTCAGCTATCGCCACGCAGCTACTATCCTTCCTTAAGCTCCAATTAACCAGATAGTCTCTGGGGCTACGCTGATTAAGAACGTACCCAAATTTGTAAAAAAATACAAAATCTGGGTCAGTATAATCATACTGGTGTGAGCAAACTTACAAATAAAAAAATTTTAATATAAAAGGAAAAAATGCAAATTTCACCTTGAGGAAGACAGGTAGTTCTCATTCGAGGCTCGAATGAGTTGTTAGTTTCTTCCTTCAAGGCTAACCTAGTACAAGCTAAAATATCTCTACACAATTTAATGACATGCTCAATTAAATGGCTTTATTTAATTATTTTTTTGATTTCTAATTCTTGGCTTCTTTTCCACAATCGCACTCTCCTCCTGTGCCGAACACACCTCACCCATGTGTGCCTCCCTTACCTTCAAAACCACTCGGAGCGTACATGTTCCAAGTGGGGTGCCACATTGAGGAACATGTCATCTCACCCGAAGTTCGATCCATGGCTAGCATTCTTCCTAAATCTACACGTACAACCGAACTCACATGGATTGGTGCACCGATATGCAAGCAATTCTGCATACCCATAATTCTATCACACGTATACAAGCAAGTCTGTATGCAAATAATTTCTGTTCTTTTCACAATTTTTTTTGGAGTTGTGGAAAAAAGCTAAAATGTCAATTAAGTATCAAATGTAGTTTACTATCACATCAAGTAAATAAACTAATTCGTAACAATCAATAAGAAATGATATTCCACTTTGTAAGAATTTCTGCACCAATATATATGTCACTCCCAAACTACACAGTCACACAAGTTCGTACCTCATTCATGGAACACAAAAAAGGTCATTCCATGACACAAGATTTAAAATTCTAAGTTTTACGGCTCAAGCCATGCCCTTCTGCCTTCACCTTAAAAACAATTGAAATATCACTAAACCATAATTCAAAATCGTATGTCAAAAATTCAAAAGTCGCCAACTGTATTTTGACGCCCATTGTATATAACTCATATGTGATTACCACTCACATGCTTAGCAACTACTCCCATTTCAAATTCACCTATAACAGTCTGCTCAGTGTACATATTAAATTCTCCTGCAGATGTCAGTTGTGCCCCTTTTTGGCTACAGGAAACATCCAACATGTTAATACCCTCCATTTCTTGAAATTGCCAGACATTGATAAAAGGGAAGAAATTTCTACATCATTGAAAAACCTACTTGTTTGTGGAGGCCCAAATTAATTGGAGTTGATAGAATAGAATAAGATGACAGTACCTTGACATCAAGGGATGATGTTGTATATGTCACCTCATTCTGAGGCAATGAGATATTCATCTCCCATGCTATCTGTTTACATATAGAGAGATTATAAAAAGTAGAATTTCTGTGGTAAAAAGGCTTTTGAGAAGAGAACCTATGGGACCACCACAACTTTGAAAAAGCCTACACATCACTACACCAAAAACCCCATTTAGCCACGCCAACGTGGCCACGGCTCTAAACCGTTGGTATATTTGCCACGGCTACAAACCGTAGCTATATTTACCAACGGCTTAAAACCGTGGGTAAAAAAGACCTGGCCACGGCTTAAAACCGTTGGTATATTTGGTACGGCTAAAAACCGTGGCTAATATTAGCAACGGCTCCAAACTGTTGGAATTATTAGCAACGGTTTTAAACCGTTGCAACATAATACTTTAGCAACGGTTCTAAACCGTGGCTACGTATAGAAACGGCTCAAAACCGTTGCAAAAATAAAATTTAGCAACGGTTCTGAACCGTGGCTATGGATAGCAACGGCCTAGAACCGTTGCAACAAAATATTTTAGCAACGGTTCTAAACCGTGGCTATGGTTAGCAACGGCTCAAAACCGTTGCAAAATAAAATTTAGCAACGGTTCTAAACCATGGCTAGCTATAGCAACGGCTCAGAACCGTGGCTACATGAAAAGCTGAAAAAAATTTTGGGCGGGGTATATTGGCGCTCGACATTCCCTCCACTCACCATCGACAATTTCCCTCCTCCCCTCCACTCGACCTCGTCTCCTTCGCTGCTCCCTCCCTCGACTCGACTTCCTGCTCCCTCCCTCGACTCGACTTCCCTGCGCCTTCTTCCCTGCTCCCTCCCTCGACTTCCTTCCTCCCCTTCCTGCTCCTCCCTCCTTCCCTGCTCCTCCCTCGACTTCCCTCCTCCCCTGGTCTTCCCTCCACTCGGCGTCTTCAAATCAATCACGCCCTCTCTCGTACAGGTACTCTCTCTCTCTCTTGTATTTTTTATGAAATTAGGGTTCCGAACAAATTGCAAGTCTTTGAGCATTGTTGACTAGGTATACAATTGCAAGTCTTTGAGTGATTGCAGAAGATGTTTTCATTTTGGGAAAAAATAACTAGGTATACAATTGTATTGGGGAAGATGTTTTCATTTTCATTTCATATTTTTGTATTTAATTTTTAATTTGATACATGTATTATCCTTGAATTTTTTTTTATTGGAATAGAGAAGTAATCCTATGTCCATATGGAGAAATATTCAATTGGTTGATTTAAATGGTTGAAGTTGAAGAAAAAAATAAATTCTATCCCTGATGCTCTTCCATGTTCTAGTGCCATATGAATTAAACGGATGTCTAGGATGACTAGTGCCATATGAATAAAGTCTATTTTTAAGTTTGTGATCGAGACGTATTTATTGATTGATTCTGCATACTGTTTGTGTCGCGAGCAACATCAACTGATGTTAGCATTTCTGTAGCAGATTACAATAGCTCTCATATAGTGGAAATGTTGTATTGCTGATGTTGCCACTGATGTGTGAGTATCTTTGGTCACAGAGAATTGAATTGAAACTATTATCAGCGATGGTGATATTAGTTTTAGGGTCTAGTTGTACTATTTGAACCAAAGGAACAAAAGACTAATATGACAGTTTCGAAATCCTATAAAAAGGCAAAGGGAAAAAAATGAGGGTAATTCATTTTTATTTATTTTTTTCCATTTTGCAATTCCTAGCTTGTATTCTGTTCATTCAACTCGAATTAGTTCATCATGATCCATGCTGGGTAGTTTGCAGTATACAACCACATGTAGACCACAAATGATCGTATTCATCAGTTATGATAACATATCCGAATACACATTTCATTTCCTTGGACAATCAAAGACTTCACTTAAACATTTGGGTTAAAGATTCTCTAAGATAAGATGGTGAAGAAACAAACCAAGGAGTGAAAGACATGACACTTTGCTCCCTTGCTTGGAAATAAATAGATTCTCAAGTTGTTCATTAGGGATTGCAGAAGCTTCTTCGGAGAGGAGCAGATGAAGCAGTAATACACATTCAACCAATATCCTAACAAGTTCCCCGTAAGCTTAGACAATTGGTCTCGTGTAAATGAAAAGAACGACTTTGGTTAACCATATTCAGAGTAAGTTCTAGTTAATCAAGCAAACATGTTTATAAACAGTGAATGAAGAGACTTAATTTGTAAGGAATTAACGCGCGGTCATCTGTTCATCATCATAAGCTTCACAATGGGAAATGATCAAATCCATCTTTAAGTACAAACATAAAAAATCAAAGAATAAAAGAAACATATAATACATTCATGAATGCATGCTCAACTTCCTCTCTCAATCACTTTTATCTTCAGCTTGTTGTCCCTCAGGTTCTTGCAATGAAATGACAGTCTCAAATGCTCCAACGAGTGCCTTCACCTTGCTCTTCCTCTTCCCCACAAGCTTATGGGGAATGTCTAGTAATATCATCCACCAAAAGTTACAAGGAAGCTTTAATGGATAATTTTAACTTGTAATGTGCATTTTAAAACAAAATGTTTATATGTATGTTGGTCCACAAATTCTATTTTGTTGATGCTAATGATAATGTTGCTTTATTGTCTATCTTCCAGCTACAGCAGGAACAAACAAGGCTGCCTGCAGTGGCAATACTTTGAACACGAGGAAGCTTGATAAAGAAACAGAAGTTCTTGCTCGTGAGTACTCAACTCTTTGGATTTTGTGGTTTCTTACAGTTTAATTGTATCATCATTAGATTGCCTCTAGCTTCGACCAAGCTATTTTCTCACAATTTTATTTTGTTTTTGGTCATCAGTGTAGTAATCATAATTTACTGGGTTATGAACGAGTTTCCATAGATATAATCAAAAGAATGAATATAAATAAATAAATAAATAAAAAGATGTCTAGTACAAGAATGAAAAAACAACATCGTGATTCATTCCCAAAGCCTAACCACAGCTGGTCTCAACATTTAATTAGGGGTTAGATTCTACGAACATAATGGGATTTTTTTTGTTTGTATGGATTGAAATGAATATGGGTTTGAATTTGTTTGTATGGATTGGGATCATTTTATCAGTTTGGGATTTACAGTTTTGATGATTAGACAGACCAAAATTTATAACTTGGATACTGATGATCTTTATCGGAATGTCGAGTTTGGTATAGTACCAATCAAATATGAAGTTTATGATTTTTCCTTTCAGTCTATTTTTTTCTTTTTATATTATGTGTTCTGACTTTTAATAGCTAAGATTCAATTTATTATAGGTTGAACTGGGATTTTGGGGATATTCTAATAGAGTCAACTTTAATGATACATAGGAGAACCAGTATTTACTCCCTCTGTTGTTGTCTTTGGTGATTTACAAGCTTGATTGTGAAGAGTCAACAGTGAGAGTTTCAATTTGTTAGAAAGGAGCTTTCCCTCACCTGCATACAATATTTCCATGGGCCTATAACCAGAGTACAACATCTAAGCAATTGACTGAAATAGATCCAAGAAATGGTAGGAGTGTTTAGTGAAGACATAGAAATGTGAAATTCTAGGAAGGTTCCTTAGAAATAGGGATCCAAGTTCATTGCTATATGAAGGCTAAAATCACTCTCCCAACTCACATTGTCTTCTTTCAATCACTGATAATGACATCTACGATGTTAACAACACCCATCCTCATTAGAGTAGGTTGCGGGTTAGAGTCTCATTATGGTCTGACTAGAATGGAGACTAATTACTCGCCGTGAATAACCTTCCAACTTTTTTAAACCATTCTATTGCAGCCTTGCCATTTCTGATATAGATATGAATAACCATGTCGTGTCTTTGTTTTCATAATGTTTTAATAAATGCCAACTGACTTCAGAGTTTGTGGTCCTAACTCCTTTAAATAACAAGTCAAGATAATCACAAAACAAGGCCACAGATTATTGAAGATAAGACTACACAAACAGAACAGAACATATCATCATTAAGCATACAATAGATTCACTTCTTCAATGTTTCAAATCATGATCATCGTTGCTGAGACCACAAATTTACTGCTCAACTTAATTTATGATTTCAGTCATTGTAAGATATCTAGCGGACATAAGTAACACTCTGTCGACTTCCATTTATGAGTATTATTCTTTAAAAAATATATATTTAAACATATTTGTACATAGATGTGCTTCATGGACCTAATATCAGAAGCCTCTGAATGCAAGTACCACATATGTTGAATTTCCTTTACTACACTTACTAGTTTCCCTTTAAAAGTGTTTGTTGTTTCAAAATTGTGTGTTAAACACTATTTTTTGGAGAGAAATATTTCCTTCATTTATTCTAGGATCTTTTCATTATAAACCAAACACACCCTATTGTTTTGCATCCATCCGTTGACATGTCTGGCAATATTGTAATCACTTGCCCTTTCAAAGTTTCATAATGGTTAATATCTATAAATGTGGTGTATATAGTTGATTCTTATATCTTTTTGTTTGATAATGGTTAATATCTATAACTGTCTTCATTGATAGAGATGGATAGTACTCGCGGCAATGATCTCTCCACCATTGATGTCACCAGATCTACAAATGATGACATTGAAGTTAAACAAACCATACAGTTCAACGTCCACGGTTTAGCAGTTGGACATGGTGCTAGAAATTTCAATAAAAACATTGGAAAGCTTGTTGAAACCCTGGTGCCCATCAAATTCAAGGGTTGGCACCATGTTACTGACAACTACAAAGAGGATGTGTGGAATGGCCTCAAGGTGAGATTTTACATATTTGATTTTCATAATTCTTATATTATTTTCAACTTATATCTCAATGCTTATTGCAGCGTGAATAACGACATTCCAAATTATGTGAAAAAGAAGTGTGCATTTGAAAAATGCCTGAATATTATTAGAAGGTCAAAGCACATCTTAGGAAGAATTATTTGGAAAGTATCCTACCATTGAGGAACAAGAGAAGCATGTTCCAAATGGGTGTAAGAGAGGAGGATTGGAAGGAGTTTGGTTCGCCATGAGAGCACCCCTGAAGCGAAGGCAATTAGAGACCAAAATGCAAAAAACAAAAAGCTTCAAAGTATGTATGGGGGGGTGGCCAAAGAGTGCTGCAGAAGTAGAGTACGAATGGTAATTGAGTTTCTAGCTACTAGTACGATATTATATACCATTAACTTTATAGGCTGAGACTAATCTTTCAAGTATATAGGTTGAGAAGAACCTGATGGAGAACCAGTCACACGCACTGACATATGGATTGCCTGTCACACGGGAAATGATGGAAAACCTACGCGTGGTTCTGAACAATATATGGTATGTGCCCAATGATGTCTTTTATACCCAATTCTTAATTTACTTTGTAGTTGTTTGAATATTATTTATGTCCTGATTTATTTTATTTTTTCATTCTTTTGAAGGAACAAGTTAAAGCAAAAAAAGCTGCATTGCAAGAATCTTCAACTCAAGGTAACATTGACCTCACTATTGATGAGGATCCTCTAAGCCAAGTGTTTGGCCAAGAAGCGAGGGGACGTACTCGTTGTGTTGGAACCACTGTCTCTAAAGGAAGTATGATGCTGCACTTCCCGCTCGTTCATTGCTATTGGAAAAAACATTGGAAGCCAAAAAAGGGAAGAAAAATATGAAAGATTGGAAGAAAATGTTAGATGGATACGAGAGAGACTTGAAAGTGGAACTTATGTAAGACCATCAACAAGTGAGGGAATACAAGGAGTTGTTCAAAGAACTGAAGATACACCGTCATCCGGTGCACAATCGACAAGGCAACCAGATAATCCATTACCTCCATCTCCGTTACCACCATCTTCAGTACCTCCATCTCCATTACCACCATCTCCATTACCATCATCTTCTCAAGGTGTTGCGAGGTTTCCTTCTCCAAGCAATCATGTTCCTTCAGTGTCAAGGAGATACAAAGTTTGTGATTGGGAAAGGAATGTCATTGCGATAGCATTAGAGGTTGTAGATCCTATCCATCAATTCTCTTGCGCTTGTCATGGATCATTGAACCCTGCAACAGAGATCAGACTTTCCTTGTGCTTCAAATTCAAGACTGGGGTGAAACTTTACAAAAGTGATCCAAAAGGAGACAAGATGGGGGATTTGGACGTTGGTGATTTCTTCGTATGGTGTAGAACTCATGCGGAACTTGATGATTGATAGGGGCATCTGAGGTCTATATTTTCTGAAATACAGTGGTGATGGACAAATTTCTGGGCAAGTGTTAGTCTACAGGCATCCAGGGTTGCACTTAGGTGATGTACATGTCTTGAATGCAATATACGTCAAAATATAATTTATGTTCTTGCATACCTACTGCTAAACTAGTGATCGTTATCATGGATGACTAGTATGTTTCCTTTGTGGATTTTATTGTGAAAGGTGATGTGCAACTCACTTGTTACTTGGTTTGTTTATGCAGTAAACCATATGTTACCGAAGAGGAGTTGAAGCTGATGCTTCGAGGAGCAGAACTCAGTGGGGCTATAGAAGAGGAAAACAGGTTGCACATGTGCACTTTGGAGTTGTTATTAGATGTGTACCATATCCGTATTTTACTGTTTGAGAAAAAGGAACTTTTCCCGTCATTCTAATATTTTAGGGCTGTTTTGCAGGATATGATTGAAAACGTGTTAGAGATGAAAGATACTCATGTCAGGGAGGTGATGATGCCTCTGGTAGATGTAGTTGCTATTGACGCTAGTGCAACATTAAATGAGTTCCATGATCTGTGGGTAACTCATCAATATTCCAGGTATAAGAAGCCATTTAGTAGTGTTAACAAAAAAAGCAGCTATTAAGTAAATTACTTGAACACCTCATGGGCTAAGAGTTTCGTGGACATTTTTAGGGTGCCTGTTTTTGAGCAACGGATTGATAACATAGTACGTATTGCTTATGCAATGGATCTGTTAGATTATGTACCAAAGGTAAACTAATTTTCTCATTTTCTAATCACAACGTTATTTCTATAATGTTGGATTGGGTAACAATTTTCTGATGCCAACAGAGTTATTCTCTGTTTGATTTTGCAGGGTGAGATACTAGAAAGTTCTAAGGTGGGGGATATGGCACAGAAGCCTGCATATTTTGTACCTGGTAATTCTTAATAACAGAAACTTTGAAGCCATTTTATGTGTCAATCCCGTCATTCTGCATTTAGATAAGGAATTGATGTTAGGGACTATTATAAGGAATTTACCTGTTCCTCAAAATTTTGATCCTGATCAATGAAGCAAGATGGTGGATTATTGGGATTCACCCGAATGGCAGGTAAATTAAACTCATTATAATGTTGTTTTTTGGTTGTATGATATGCATGAATCCAGTTTCAACCTTTCCTAGCGGTGCTATGTAATTGCAGAATTGAAAAACAAAAAAAATATAGAAAACTTAGAATGTTTAGGTTGTATGATATGGTTTGTATTGATTGAAGTCTCTTGCTTTTGTAGGTTTTTTTTTTCTTTTTCTGAAGCTTACAACCTTTGTTGAATTTGATTTTGTAGATTGCACCAGACTGGAGGCAAGCCCAGACTTTGAAGAAGACAGTTGAAGATAAAATAGCCAAAGGTGACAATATCATTGCTGACTGATGTAATTGAACTGCTGACATATTTTCCTTCCATGTCAAGGAGACCTAAGATTGTCTTTTATGCTGCAGATGGTGTGATTGGTATAGGCATTGCTGCAACTGCTGTGGGACTTGTTGCTGGTGGAATTGCTGCTGCATTTGCTCGTAAGAAATGATCTTCTTCTTCTCAAAATCATTGTGCATAATATATCCCTGAGGTTTGGATGTGTTTACCCTTACCTGTCCTCTCTAACAATCTTACTTTGTTCTGAATTAGTTTGAAAAAACTTTATGAGCAAGTATTCAGTAGGTTTGTAACTGAAATAATATTCATATGGGTACTTCTTGATATTTTTGTTACTAGATGTTTGAATCAGATATATACATTCCTTTTAGACAGCATATGAAGTTTCTGGACCTTTTATTTCTCTCGTTGATGCCAAAAAAAAAAAAAAAAAACAGTGCCAGCTAATATTGGTTTTTACTAGATTCTAGCTGAAACTTACATGGTCTAGTACAAGGATCGGTCGCTGTAGTCTATTGGTGGTTGTTACTTTTTCGTAATTGAAGTAATGTTATTCATATGGATTCTAGTTTGATAACTGGTCCCTGTTATGACGAGCTTTTTTTATTTGATTATGTCCAGGAACTTGCAGGACTGCTTTCCATCCTATATGTGCAAGGGAGGCAGGACATAGGATGGAGATTTGGGGGAAGATAAGTTGTGAAAATGTGAGTCTCCTCTTATTTGCCTTGCCAGGCTTTACTTCCTAACTCCGTCTCATTAACGTCGGCATGCAAAATATATTTTCTTGTTTAATTGTGTCTTGAATGTAATTTTGATTTCTTGGAACTGCTTTAGGTTGAGTTGAGGGCTTTTTGCTCGAAGCACTCAGAAGGGCAAGATGTTCGTAGTACCCAACAACCGAACGGGGGCCTTTTTGTGGCTGTTGGTTCAAACTCATCTGAATCTGAGCATTTACCTATGAAAGGTATTTTGATAACCAATAGTCTTTTCGTAGTTTGTTATACCTTAGAAAACTTATTTTCTTCTAGAGTTTGGTCCTGTTCATGGAGCCTTGATATTCTGTTCAAAATACACTAGTTGTGGATTCCTGCGTTGAGCACATTTTCATTCAATGCAAATTTGGATAAAAACTTGTTTGAATTATTATTATTGTTTCATCTTATATGGATTGCAGTATTGCATTTATATGGTGGTATTATCAATAATAATGTGAAACTTGAGAAAAGCTAGAATTAGCAATGGACTGACATTTCAAGTAGTGTAACTTTACCACTATGTTTTTTTTAAATAAATAAATTTTAATTTATTGTTATTTTTTTTTAAATTTTCGAAGAGAGGAAAAGTGTCTGATTCAATCTCCTTTCGATCTACCACTCCGACCATTACACATGTCAGAAAAAGGCAAAAGAGTATAGCTGGTTCCATATCATTTTGTAATTTGTCATATTGGAAATCTGATTGTTTTCTCTTTTTTGTGCAGGTGCATAGTAGTCCTAAATGCTTAATTGAACCTTTCCTTGGGAAGAAAATGGTAGTACTCTATAATCGTTGCTGAAAGTTTACTTCAGTATGGAATTCGGAGCTTGTCCATGTGAATTCTTATCTCAGTCATGCACGATTTCTTGCTGGCAACATTCATGCCTTTCTGCAAGTGGCATTTCAGTGCGTGCAAGCAGGCCTGTGCAGTAGCTAACAGGTGATTAATCATCATCTAGGTAACAATAGTTTCAGAGTATCATTAGCAAATTTTTTTTTTCAGGAAGAAAAGAAAAAGAAAATGGAAAGAAAACATTAGTAAGGAAATCATTTCCATGTCTCTTTTTTTTTTTCTTCCTCTCATCCATGGTGGCATAGAAGTATAGGCAGGCGCATTTGTCTCGTACATTTAATGGGCACTTATTTTTGTGTATGTCGGTTTGTATTTCTTGGCTTTGGTTTATCTGCACAGTTTATATGTTTGGATTCGTGTTGGAAAGAAAAACAAACTGTATGTTAATCTCCCATTCACCTGACATTTATGTATTGTTGTTGTTTGATACAAATGGTTGAGGCTAATGTCAATAAGTGGACCAGCGAAAAGTAGATTAATTCTTTGATTGGAAAAACCTGTAATGCCAAGTTCTAATAGCTGGTTATGTTTCATATTTACTGTCAGTTTGATGTTCTTTTGATATTACTGAAAAAGTAGGAATAGATGAAGAGAGGTGGATGAAAGAAGGAAAGTGGGGTAATCGTATTTACTATCAGTTTGATGTTCATCTATTACGAGTGCTGTGTTTGTTTTGAAGTGCTTCATAAAGTACAACTGCTTGTTTGCAATGAGGAAATACACAAGTCGAATAGGCGAATACAAATAAATGGTATGTGTTGTGGATGTATAAGCCTTCCTTAGTGGAAAATGTAAAATTTGGGTCCGTGTTGTAGAACTTCATTGAAAACAAATAATAAAGAGTGGAGCCATAGAGGAGATAAATAATTCAGAATGGTTGATTATGACCGCCTTAAGCTCACGTGTAAATAAATTTTCTAGGGGAATATCATCTACATCATATGTGAAGTTTTTTCTTTCTTCAAAACATTTTGGATCCATAATAATAGGTGATTTATAAGTTAACTAGTGTAGTACTCATGTTGTTGGTAAGATAAAAAGTGTTTAGTGATATTAGTGTTTATTTTTTATACATGAACTAGACATAGAAATGTGACCTTAAGATGTAATAGGCTATTTGTTGCTTATGTCTTAATTGAGTAAAGGTTGCCTATTCAAGTCAATTTAGTGCTTGTTATTCATTGGCATTTAGAGTTTGTTATTGCAATTTGCATTTTGAACTTGCAATTTTATTTGCAAGTTGCAAGTTACAAAAAATCAGCTCATTTTTTACTTTTTTGCCTATCAAACAATTGTACGAAAATGAAGAATGTAGCCGATTGCAGCTGTCCATTTTACATAAATTTCAACTTAAGATGTTGGAATGAATTGAATTTTTTCCAGCATTTGTTTTTCTTCGAATGCATGATTGGTTTGAGCTTCTTGTCAAGCTATAAAAGCTAACTTTGCTTGGTTGACAATTGCAGGTAATTGTGGCAAGTACTTGTGAAGGTGCATAGCTTTGCTTGGCTCTATACGAGGAGCAGGTAGGCAGAGCACTCTGTCGCAAAACAGAGCACATCTGTAATTTTTTTCTGCTGCTGTTTCATGCGCGGCGTTGATGCTGCTGCTGCTGCTGCTACGCTTTGGCGCGTTACTGCTGCTGCTGCCCTGCTTTGCTGCTGCTGCTGCCCTGCTTTGCTGTAGCTGTTGCTGCTTGGTTTGCTGCTGCTGTGTCGCAGCGTTGACCTGCTGAGATGTCGCGATATCACATGCAAGTATAGAGAGATTACTTGATCGAGTGAGAATTGATTTGTCGCAGAAACGCGCGTGTGCTGCGTGTTCTACGGTTGAGAGATTGCTGCGTGTTCTACGCGCGTCTGCTGTTCTCCAAGTCATTCCATATGTGAAGGTTAGTGTCCATAGTATTTATTTGAAATAATTTAGACAACAATTATATCATTTCAAGCAGCCTTTCAATCAACCCATAAAATATTTGTAAGGTCTGCCATTTGTCATAAAATATAAGTTATCCAAAAATCTGTAGAAATCTATAAAAGTTTTTTTTTTATCCAAATCTTTCATAATCTCTTGTCATAAAAGTAAAACCTTAAAAAAAAATTTCTGACAAGTAGTAAATCTTGAAAAATCTAGTTAGGAATTAAAGTGAGTCTATATTTAGATTATAGTGTGTTGGTAGGAAAGATAAACACGTGTAATTCGTGTATATCTTGTAATTGCAAAGTTTCTATAAAAATGGAGGAGGTTGATTGATTGAGTTAAGTGCCGTTTGTGTTAGATGACATGCGTGACTGAGTTTGGTAGAAACCATACTAATTAGCTTGTGTGCTGTGCTGTGCTGTGCTGTGCTGTGCTGGACTCACTCACTTCCACAAACAACAACCAAAACTTATATCAATAGAGGCCACAGATGTAACCCCATACTACTCATGTTTCATGGACAAAAATCCCTACTTTCCTACCATTACCAATCAATGGTGGAACCCATGCATCCTGGTTTACTACTACCCTGATCTTCTGATGTTTGCTCTTTTGTTTTTGGTCCCCTCTCTCATCGATCTGTTGCATATATAAATCATATAGTAGCCTATATGGTGGTGAGTTCAACTGTTTTGTGGATGGAGATCTTATGATCCGAAACCAGTTTTGAACAATAGCAATACAAGCTGCACCAAACCCTGAAGGTTCAATTTCTGTCGTAGAACTTATAACCACAATCCACGAGGATAACTAAAAGAAAACATTTTATCAAAGTAACAATAGAGGCCTCAATCTCGCCATGTCTTGAGACTAAAATATATCCATACAAAAAACAGAGGACTGGAAAACACGTATTGCCAGTCATTTCCTGTAAAGTAGCACTACGCCAATTTAAAAAGTATTACCAAACAAGGCTCTACTGCATTCATTCTAGTTTCTGAGCAGCAAGCCTGTGGAATATGCATTCTTTGTTATTTCATCCCATTGCATTGATGACATAATAGAAAGTACAATCCTAAGATGAATACACTAGTAAAGCAGACAATTTTATTTTTATTTTTTTGGTTAAAATTAAGAATGCTCCAAGCTCCAAAATTTTGATTTCCATCTTTATAGAAGAGGATTGAAGTATATTCAAGTACACGATTACCACAATAAGAGGGGGGGGGGGGGGGCTGCAAACCTGACCACAACTCAGACTGCAAGCCATTTTCTATTTTACACCTATGGTTATCCAAGCTATACTTTGCAAATAACTGATTAAATTAAGTTCCTTGAAAAGTCTCTGTGGCAGAAATAATTGATTACCTCGACTAAAACTGTATATCTGCCAAAAAAAAAAGTGAGCACACTCAAGCTAACGGGGTTGAGTATAGTACACCATTCCAGGTGGCTGAAGGGGACGGAAACTAGGAGGTGCTGGAGGCTGCTGAATCATCTGCATTGGTTGTTGTTGAGTCAATGGCATTGTCATGTTCATATGTAGAGGAGCCGGCGGTAGTGGTTGCATATTACAGTACCCATATGATATCCCTGTCATAATCCCACCTGATGGTTGGAGGTACTTTTGGGAAGCTGGATTAGGAAGCTAGTTGTCAAATTTCACAAGCTATTACAACTCTCTCTACTTGTGGCTGTGGAGAAGCAACACACCTATTGCTCCCATGTGCATTATCAGAATCATATTATGCATTAATTGGGAAACTGAAGCATGAGTAAACACTACTCAGTTTATTTATTACTTTGAATAAATTTTTCCCTCGTGTTTAACGTATGAACAATGCTTTTTTTTTATTTATGAAAATATATCGCATAATATTATAAATATGATGAACAATGCTTCACGTATGATTATTGCATAATATTATAATTATGAAAACATATCGCATAATAAATATTTCCCTCGTGTTTAACTTATGAACAATGCTTCACGTAGAGGAGCTTTATTCAGAAACTTGTCCTTCTACTCCTAAAAGGGAAGGAATCCTAAAATTTATCTAGGAAGTTATATGGTGTAACATAATTAATTTTTAGTTTAAAAAAATGTTGACAATTTATTCTTCTCTCTAGAATCCGGATTTATTGGTTGGTGCTGGAAACAAAAAATAGAAGTGACCTAAGGATTATCTGCAACACACTACATATATATTTTGAAACTCTCTACTTAGCATATATATTTTGAATTTTTTTAGGAGCATATAATCTGGTCTAGTAGAATTATTTTTTTCAGCATGAAACCTATATGTTGTTGATGATGATACTTCTACTTGTGCTTTTCCTACAACTTATTGTTACACCCAGGTCCAGATCATATGCAATAAAGTACTTAAAGAGTATCTATGTTGTCTTGTTTCAATAACTGTGCAATTATAGGTCATGTTTGTCTGTCATTGGTTTATTAGCAATCTTTATAGGTCATGTTTGTCTGTCATTAAGTACTGACTAATTTTTATACTGCAGGGCTCTGAAGGTCTGAGCCAGTACGGGCAGCGCAGTATGTTGGACAGGAGAATGCGCATACATTGCTTGTTTCTGGGGTGCAAAGTGTGTCGTTGTATCAACCATCACCGGTGCCATATACAAGCAACTACCAGGTGCTGCATTTTCATCATTTTCAGTATATTGAACAAGCAACTACCGAAAGAAATGGGGCCTGTTCCTAAGGGCATCAATGTATTTTCTTACATTATAACTAGGGCGATTTGTATTGTTGGAAAAAACATAGAGAAATTCTTTTGTTTTAGATGCGAGCGAAACCTGATATAACAAGCTATGTTCCATTTGTTCAGGTTAATCCTGTTATTGTACATTAATTAATGCTATTTGTTTACATGTTTTTGTTTGGCGTCAAAACTTGACAAGTTCATTTTTACGGTTGATTTTGTATTTATCTAGCATATAGTTTGGTGGTTCTTATTCGTGTCGGAGGCATGACACAAACTATAGTAAGGACTGATTTTGCAGGTGCCACGGCTGTGATTTTGCTGCAGCAGCAAAAAAAAATATAATTTTTTTTTTCGATTATATTAACTTGCAACGGTTTTACACCGTTGCAACAAAACAAATTTCTTTTTTTTTTTGAATTTGGTTTTAATTGCCAACGGTTTCACACCGTAGTTCCATATTGCTACGCCTAAAAACCGTTGCTAGTACCTTTGCCATGGTTTAATTTACACTATTTAGCCACGGTTTATAACCGTTGCCACAGTTAGCCACGGCTAATAACTGTTGCTACTTTTAGACACGGTTTAAAACCGTTGCAAATACATGTGCTTAGCCACGGTTCTAAACCGTTGCAAAGGTTAGCCACGGCTAGAAACCGTTGCTACTTTTAGACACGGTTTAAAACCGTTGCAAATATATAAACTTAGCCACGGTTCAAAACCGTTGCCATAGTTAGCCACGGCTATAAACCGTATCTATCTAGTTAGCCACGGTTTATAACCGTTGCGAATATTTACACTTAGTAACGGCTTAGAACCGTTGCTAATTTATCCACGGTTTAGAACCGTTGCTAGTTTTATTGCAACGGTTTATAACCGTTGCTAATTTCTACAAATAACGCCCCCCCTTCAACCATAAAACCGTTGCTACAATGTTTAGCAACGGTTTTTAGCCGTGACAAAAAATTTTGCGACGCCCCTGTAGTCCACGGCTCTTAGCCGTGGCAATGTCTTACGCCCACGGTATAAAACCGTGGCTAATGATGGTTTTTGGTGTAGTGCATCCTAATGTTTTCACTCTACAACTCTACTTGTGCACAAGGCACAGTTCTCATTGGTGAAGAATAGCGCACCATAAAATCCCAAAAAAAAACATGATAGCAACCCCGACTTTGAACTCTACACAAGCAATGTTATCCCAATGTTTTCACTCTACTCATGCATGAAAAATTTCATTGATAGAGGAAAGCACGATGAAATCTCCACAAAGTAAGATAGCATTAGATTTCGTAAATCACATCTCATAGAAAAATTTTCCAAGAGTCTTAATGTCTAAATCATATTCAGTTTGTCAAGATAATCATAGTAACATTGGAAAAACGTTGAAGGGGAATAGAGTTTTATTCACCAATATTTTTCTTTGCAAGGTTTCAAAGTTCTTCTTCCAGTGCCTCCCACTTTTCAATGCAGGTTTTTTTTTTTTGTTCTTTTGTGTGTGTGCAAAAAGAAGAAAAAACTAGGGTTTTATCTTTAAAGGAAGAATTTAGGGTTTCTTTGGCTAAACACACCCACCCTTTATCTCTTACCTACCACTAGCCTCAACCTAAGTTTAAAATTAAAAATCATAAACTATTATTACTTGTAATTATTATCAATTAATGATTACTGCCAATAAATATTATTAACTTCTAAAATAATGCAAGTATATTGGTAAGTGAATTGGGCGGGTATTACATTGGGCATACAAGAAAAGAATGTAACACTATCCCCTCCTCGAGTGCTTTATTGAGCTTTCCCTCGTACAGGATGGAATGTACTTAATGTTGATGGCTCTTGTATGGAGAATAATACTACTGGAGGTTTTGTGATTAGGAATGACGAACGAAGTTTTGTAGCAGCTAGACAGTGTATTTTTGAGGAAGGAACAAATAATTCTTCCGAGACGAGGGCTTTGCTTGAAGGTTTGAGATGTTGTATTGATCTGGGAGTCCGGAATTGCGTGATTCGAATGGATTCAATGTGGGTTAAACATTGGCTTCTACAAGAAGCTAGCATCCCCTGGTCTCTTAGTAATTGGTGACGGGAGATTAGAGATATGAGTACGGCATTGACGTGGAACTGTATACACGTGTTCAAGGAGACAAATTCAGTGGCGGATTCGTTGGCTAGATTGGCGCAAGTGGAGCAAATCTCTTGAAACTATTCTTGGAAATCATTGCCTAAAAGAACAAAGTCTTTATGTATTCTTGATAAGAATAAGATGGCTTATTTAAGGCTCTCAGATGTTACATGATCATGGGTCTGGCGTGTAGACAGAGGTGCGATGCAAGTGTTATCTTGGACTGGAATGCGCTGGCGCTGTTTCTTGGCAGAGAACATGGAGTCTTGGACTTGGAGTCAAGCGATTTGAGGATGGTGTGGAGCTGGATGGATTGCGGCTGCAAGGGACGGAGAACAATGTGCACTCTGCTGCAAAACAGAGTGCGCTCTGCTGCAAATCAGAGTGGCCTCTGTTACAAAACAGAGTGCACCCTGTCTTCCTACTGCTGATGGTTGGGCGATTCCTGCTGTTCGGACAATAGAAGGAGCACATAATAAGAACCTGGACAGAATGCTCTGTCTCGCTGGACAGAGTTATCTATTTTTTTTTTTTGCAGAATTTGCTGCGGTCCGGGCAGCATTTTGTTTGTGACAATTCGCTGATGTCTTGGGAGTCAGCAGACTATGCTTGAATATGGCTGGAATGGTGCTGTTTTGTTTTCGCAGGAATTGGATTGCCGGTGCAAAGTGGGTTTGTTGTTAATGGCAAGTTGCAAAGTGTTATTGCAAGTTTGCTAGTTGCTGTTGACAGGTTGCAAGCTTGTTTATTATGCAAGTGCAAGTTTTGCAGGATGTTTCAATGGTCAAGTGGCAAGCTGAATTTTGTGTACAAGTAGTGAAAGTTGCATTTTTGTGCAAGGTTTCTTGGGCAGAGATTTTCGGATTCCGGTTTCAAGGCCATTTTCATGCGGCCCTGACCTTCGGTAAGATCTTTTAAGGACTAAAATTTGTTTTAGGCAGGATTTGTTCAGTGTTCTTTTGTTTCGTATGGGCTAGTCTTATTGGTTTTTTCTTATTCTGGTAAAGTCGTAATGTACCCCTGAAATGTGTAAAATTTTTTGTTTAATGTATTAAATGTCTGGCATCTCATAGTTGCCCCTCCCCACTGGAGGTTTAATTAAAAAAAAAAAAAACCCATCCAAATCAAAAGTCCAGATACAAGTATCACTACACTAATCACTACTCTGGATTCTGTCATCATAAAGTACCCTCGCCAAATACCTCACTATCGAGCTCACCATTTGGAAATCTCCACTATGAACCTCATAAACCGTGTTGGTTTTCTTCAAGCAAAATGTTGGTTTTACTTCAAGCCAGTAACAAACTTAAGACACAAAATAAACACAGAGGATTCTTTGTAATGCTCTGTTTTTTTCTGCTCTGCTTTCTGGTTTTCTTATTATATAAGCAAATACAAATCATAACTGCACCACTAACATTACAACCCACGTTTTCTAACCACATAAACCTAACTGCTATTAGTAACTGCTGACTCTAATTCTAACCATGCAAACCATACATAGATAACTCCTAGAGACAACTAGATTAATACATCAATAACTCCTAGAGGCAACTAGATTAATACATAGATAACTCCTAGAGACAACTAGATTAATACATCAATCTCCTCCTTAAGCTTGTTGTCCTCCACTGACAATCCGCACACCAGTTTTCTCTCTCATCTCCAAGAACTTCAATCTTGCAAGTGACTTTGTCAAAATATCAGCACGCTGATCTTCTGTGCAAACATGTTGAACTTCAATCATTCCTGATTCAACACAATCTCTAATGTAGTGAAATCGAGTATCAATGTGTTTGCTCCTCTCATGGTGAACTGAATTCTTGCTCAATGCAATTGTGGACTGATTATCGATCTTTAGAACCACTTTCTTAACCTCGGTCTTTGACAAATCTGCCAACAGTCGTCCCAGCCACACTCCTTGACACGCTGCTGCACAGGCAGCAATGTACTCCGCTTCACAGGAGGATAACGCAACTACTATCTGTTTTTGTGAACACCAACTAATAGGATTTGACCCAAGGAAAAATATTAAACCTGAGGTACTTTTCCTGTCATTAGTATCACCAGCTAGATCACTATCGGAGTAACCAATCAGCTCCAAGCTGCCTTCCTTCTTTTCATAAACACAACCGAGGTTTAAAGTTCCTTTCACGTACCGCAATATGTGCTTCACTGCGGCCATGTGCTCTGTTGTGGGCTTCTCCATGTATCTACTCACCATACCGACAATGCCAAATCTAGGCGCGTGTGCAGTAGATATCTCAAACTGCCAACAATACTTCGGTACAGAGTTGTGTCTACAGGTGGACTCGTGCTTTCCTTGCTCAGTTTCAGACGAGGTTCCATCGGGATTTGCGAAGGGTTGCAATCTTTCATGCCGCATTTGTCTAAAACCTTTCTTGCATATGCCGACTGGTTGAGTGTAATCCTTTGAGAATTCTGACATACTTCAATTCCCAGATAGTAACTTAGTAACCCAAGGTCACTCATGCTAAACAATTTCTTCATCTGTGATTTGAACTTTTCTATGTCTTGAATACACTCTTCAGTGATTAGTAAATCATCCACATAGACTCCAACAATTAAATTCCCTTTACCTTGATTTCTCATGTACACGACATGCTCTAAAGAACACCTCTCACAACCGAGTGTCCTCAACGACTTGTCCAGTTTTGAGTTCCAGGCTCTAGGTGCTTGTCGCAAACCATACAATGCTTTGTGCAGTTTTAACACCATGTGCTCTTTACTTTTTATTTCAAATCCCGGCGGTTGAATGACATACACTTCCTCTTCCAAATCACCGTTGAGGAAGGCTGACTTCACATCCATATGATGCACCTCCCATCCTTCTTGTGCCGCAATAGAGATCAGCAAACGTACTGTCTCTAGCCGAGCAACAGGGGCAAAAACTTCATCAAAGTCTATGCCTTGTCGTTGAACGTACCCCTTTTTCACTAACCTCGCCTTGTGCTTCACAATTCTGCCTTGAGTGTCCTTCTTTAGCTTGTAAACCCACTTTAGACCTATAGGTTTGTGGCTGTCGGGTAATGGAACAAGCTTCCAAGTTTCATTTTTTTGAATAGAGGAAATCTCCTCCTCCATTGCTCTTTTCCACATCGGATCTGCCTTGGCTTCTTCGAAATTCGACGGCTCCTCTTCTCGTAGTAGACACAGACTCGAATACTGCAACTCTATTGGGACTGTTGCATCATACAAGCTTTTGATGTCACGCTTACCCCGTGGTCCTACTAATGAACTCTCATCAGATGTCGAGGGTTGTAGTGTTTTGGTTGATACTAATTCATCAACAGTTGCTACTGGAGTGTATGGTGAGCTTGAAACAGATGCTCTGGATCTCGTGTTCATCACTGGTGTATCATACTGGTATCGGTTATCAGTTTGTTCCTGTGTCGGCTGTGGAAAATCCTTGCCAGAATTGCTAATACCAATGCCAGAATCGCTGACTCCCTCTTTATCTTTCTGATTTGTCGTGTCAGATGTGCCTGCTATGGTAAAATAGTGTGTTGTAAGAGTGTTCCCTACTGATCCTGTTTCTGTTTCTGGAAATTTGCTCCACTCCCACTTCTTCTCCTCTTCGAACACAACATCCTGTGTCACCACTACTCGTTTTGATTTTGGATCAAACATCCGATAACCTTTTGCATTTGAATCATAACCAATAAACACCATTGGCCTGCTTCGGTCTGCAAGTTTTGAAAGGTGAGGTGTAACATCTTTTACGTGTCCCACACATCCAAAGATGCGAAAGTGATCAACATTTGGCTTGCGGTTGTAATATGCTTCATAGGGAGTTTTGCCGATGATGCTTTTTGTTGGTGCTCAATTTAGGAGATATACGGCAGTTGCTACCGCTTCTCCCCAAAATTCGCCTGGGACTCCCATGCTTTTCAACAAGCTCCTTGCCATGCCGACCACCGTCTGATTTCTTCGTTCAACAACTCCGTTCTGCTGAGGAAAATAAGGCGCCGTGAGATAACGCTTAATTCCCAACAGCTCACAGTAAGTCTTGAACTCATTTGAGGTAAATTCGCCGCCACGATCTGTGCGAAAAGCCTTCAGCTTGCTGTTTTTCTCCATTTCTGCTGATGCTTTGATCTTCTTGAATGCCTCAAATGCTTCATCTTTGTTTCGGATCAGCACCTGCCACATGAATCTAGTACAATCATCAACCAACAGCAGAAAATAGCGCTTACCTCCGTGTGTAGCAGGAGTTATTGGCCCGCACAAATCTCCATGCCACAGTTCAAGAGGTGATTCTGCTCGAAATTTCGCAACTGCTGGAAAAGGATTTCGGTGTTGCTTTCCAATCAAACAACCATCGCAGATGCGGTCCTTATGCTCAATTATGGGCAAGCCGCGCACCATCTGTTTCTGACTTAGAAATTTCAAAGCATGAAAGTTCATATGCCCGTATCTTGCATGCCAGCGCCAGGCTTCTTCTTTGCTCCTCGCCAGAAGGCATTCGGGTAGAGCTGGTACCATGTTAAACACATATAACCGGTTCCTTGATCTGTTCACTTTTGCTAGTAGCCTTTGAGATCTTTTCAAAATAGACATTACTCCTCCTTCAATTGCAATCTTGCATCCGTTCTCATCTAACTGACCAAGGCTTATTATGTTTCTCTTTAACTTCGGGATGTAGTAGACATTAGTAAGTACACGATGTTCTCCTGTGAAGCATTCAAATAAAACCGAACCTCTTCCTTGTATTTCTACAGCTGAACCATCTCCAAATTTGACTGACCCTTTAATGGTCGTGTCAATTTCAGCAAACTTTTCGATACAACCGGTCATGTGGTTACTTGCGCCGGTATCTAAATACCAAGCATTGACTTGGGTGCTGTTAATCTTTGGCACCACCTTGTCTTCGTGTAGTAACACCTGTTCGTTCTATATTGCGTGGTTGAGAACACAAGTTTCAGCCATCAACAGTGCCGGTTCATCATCGATTTGTGTTGTAACAAAGTTGGCCCTCTCTCTTCGGTTTGGCTTGGGACACTCTTTTGCATAGTGACCATATTCGTTACAATTGAAACACTTAATCCTGGATATGTCGAAGTTGTGTGACTTTCGATCTTCGTTTTTTCGTTCACCATTTCCTCGACCTCCACCATTTCCATGCCCACGACCACGTCCTCCCCGTGACGTCCTCCTCTTTTGTTGCTGTAGGAACCTTCATCCTTCCTTGCCTTGGGGATTCTTGCCTCTCACTCGGCCTGGGTAAGGAGTAATTGTTCTCCACTGCCCTTTGAGTGCAGTCGCCTTTTAAGCCCTTCCTCGAAAGTTCTGAGACGACCGATCGCCTCTGAAACTAGCATCTTCTCAGTATCGCCAAACTGCTCAATTGTTCCAATAATCTGGAGAAAGCTATCTGGAATGGCGCTGAACAGTTTTTCAACAACTTCGCTGTCGTCGAACTTCGTCCCCAGCGAGCGGATCTCACCCACCAGTGTGGTAAGCTTCATGGAAAATTCATTTATTGTCTCTGAATCCTCCATGTATAACTTGTTCAGTTGTCGTTTCAGCACCTGTACGCGTGCCTTCTTAACGCGATCTTCACCAACTCGCATCTCCCTGAGTGCTTCCCAAGCCTCCTTTGCCGTCTGCTTCTCCACGATTGCCATCATCACGTCATCTGGCACGGATTGAGAAATGGCAACCATGGCGCCTTGATCTTTGACGTCATATGTGTCTCCTCCTTCAATCACTGACCATACTCCTAGTGAACGCAAGATTATCTTCATCTTGACAGCCCATATGCCATAGTTCGTTTCACTTAACGTTGGATATTGGATCGGGATTGAGGCTCCTCTTGCAGTCGGTTTTACCACTGCAAGTGTCTTTGATTGATCTCCTACTTCACTGGCCAATGCTTCGACAACTTAGCTCTGATACCAAATGTTGGTTTTCTTCAAGCAAAATGTTGGTTTTCTTCAAGCAAAATGTTGGTTTTCTTCAAGCAAAATGTTGGTTTTACTTCAAGCCAGTAACAAACTTAAGACACAAAATAAACACAGAGGATTCTTTGTAATGCTCTGTTTTTTTCTGCTCTGCTTTCTGCACTACAAAAAAATGCCCTTTAATAGCGGTTCAAAACCGCTATGGTAGGATACCATAGCGTTTTAGTAAACGCTATGTTTGCCGGCGCTATAATAGACCCAGGGTCTATTATAGCGGTTTAAAACCGCTATAGAAAATTACCCTGTTATAGCGTTTCAAAACCGCTATGGTAGCCTCTGCCATAGCGTTTTAAAAATGCTATAGTAGCCTCTAAACTGCTATGGTAGACTCTACCAAAGCGTTTTAAAAACGCTATGGTAAGTATACATAGCAAATTTTTTTTTTTTTTTTTTTTTTTTTTTGTTTTACTATCAAATGACTTTTTATTACATCTCATAAGTTTTATGTCTAGAAAATAAAAATTTAAATGTGCCAAAGTTAAACAGAAGAAGAAGAAAGTTTGCCAACTAAATATACAAAATTGATACCCTAATATCAGAAGAAGAAAGTTTGCTAACTAAATATATAACTATCACTGAAAGAATATTGTACAAAGATTCGTGTTACATTCAGACCAAAAATTAGTCCCAACTTCCGAAGAAGGTATAATCATTACCTTGAATTCGTGTTACAAAGATTCGTGTTACATACTATACATTTATTCCACTCCATTAGTGAATCATTACCTTGAATTCGAGGAACCTGAAGCAACTTTGGAAAGGAACTTCTCGTTTTGGCATAAATCTCCGCCATAGGACCCTGTTCAAAAGGCTCATTTTCAATAAACCTCTGCAACAATACTTGAAATTGCTGAAACTGCTGAGCAGCATGGCTGTAACAGGTAGGTTTTTCCGGATAGAATGAGATTTCTCGGTTCAGTTGTGTGTATTGGCAGTGAAGCGCTTCCCAAGTTAAGCATAGGTGTGCAACATATGCAGTCTCAAGATCTGGTATGTCCTCGAGACTAAAGCCTTGGGATCGGTATATCTTGAAGTTGGGGTGCTAGGTGTCACCATAATTTTCTGTAATTCCATATTTAAAATACAATTCATGTTAGCAAGTTGCATCTTTTAAGTTCAGATACAGATTCAGATTAGGGGAAAAAAAGTTCAAAAGGTTACCTTCGCCAAGACTGGATTAACCCACTGATGTTCACCAAATGATGTGCCTGCAAAGTATATAACTCCATTGCTATCCGCATCACATATGTATTGGAGTTCCTTAAAACTTGATTGCCGATGCTGAAACCTTATACTGCAGCAGCAAGTAATCGTTAGAAACCAGGGTGGTAACGGACTTGGTAAAAGTATTTCAGGACTTGAGAACAAACTATACGAGTTTAGAATGTCTAAAATGTAAAAACTGAGCGAAATGCTGGTGACAGAAAATGCTCGAGTAATACAAAGACTGAAACTCTCAAATGAGACAAAACATAAAGTAAATGAGCAGCCTTACTTCGGGTCATTTCCTGGACAAACAGATCCCAAGTCTAAATAGTAGATGGCCTCCGTCACCTGACATGAGATAATCAAAGCTTTCTTTAAGAACAAAGCGTCATATACACAGTTTGGAAATTGATAAAATGAGTCGTTTCACTCACAAGCTGATTGAATTCTAGGATCTGATAGGTAAGGTTGGTTTTCTCTAGCTGCAACATCATGTATACAAGAAGATGATGATGATGATGGTTACGACTACTAACTCATAAAGACATGTTAGTGGTAATGCCATTTTCCAATTAGATTCTCTTATAGTCACCCTCATTATGTCAAGTGGCTAACAAAAAAAAAACTGCTAATTACGTCGGTAGTGCCACCTGAGAAATTAGCTGACAACCACTATGTTAGTTTACTAGACGGCCATCTTCCCTGAAACAAGCCCCAATGAATACAAAAAATTTGTTATGACTATCTGCGTTTTTCTCATTATATCTTTGGTTAGTTGATTACTTAAATGCCTAGAAACATTTAGCAGGCCTCTAAACCTATGCACCATAAATTGACATGATGACGTAAAGTATAAAAGACTGATCAGAAATTGTCTGATCAAATGGGAAAATATACCTTCCCATCATATTCCTTGCGTGACAACACTTCCGGAGCAATATATGCTGGTGTTCCCACCGTTGATTTAGGTTGTGAATGCAATATAGCAGACTGACATCCAAGAGGCAAAAAAAGTGTTTAATGAAATGGAAAGGAGTGGAGAATTTCATATTTTGAACCGTATAAAAAAATAATCTAGACTGTACCAACCTTAGAATAACCAAAATCACATATTTTAAGGCGCGGACTGGCGCTTCCATCCAGGAGAGTGTTCTCGAGCTTCAGATCCCTGTGACAAATTTCCTGTAGTAGAAACAAAAGAAAACAACCAAAACATGATTACAACAGCATGATTTGGTCCCATATAGGGTTTGGATGAATGAATAATCCATCGGGCATGGCTAAATGGTCCCTTCGTGAAACTTCAATACTAAAAAAAGCTACAAAAAAACTTAACTCCTGTTTACTGCCTCTTCATGTGTAACCTGTGGACGTTCTAAACTCAAGATCCAGGGTTTCTGTTGTTGGTGATGGTGGTGTGTGATGGTCATGGCGGTGGTCTCAGGTGGTCCACTTGCATGGACTAACTTCATAAGGGGTTGGAGTGGTCGTGGCTGTTGGTGTTGGTTGTTGGCTGCAGGTGACAGATTGGTGGTGGTGGTGGCCATGAAGAAAGGAGGAAGAAGGAGGTTGACGAAATGAAGAATTGGTTAGAAGAACAGTCAAGTGCAAAGATTTAAAAAATAGGTACTAAAAAGATACATATGTGGTCTAAATGGGTGAGCGAAAGTGTTTTGGGGACTAATTGAACATTATCTAAGAGTACATTCAACATTATCAAAAGTGTGGATGGCTACATTGTTACTGTAATAAAAATGACTTAAATTTATGAAACATGCAGAGCGAATTTCATACCATGGAATGGCAGTAGCTTACTCCATATAGTAGCTGCTGGAAGAAAAATCTCGCCTGTTGTAGTATGTGCCATTTTACCAATGGAAAGAAGTTAGAAACAAGAACCAAAGTTAACCAACAGATATTTGAATAGGTTGTATCAATGACCTCATCCTCGCTAAACCTTCCAGCACTGCATATTCTCTCAAAGAGCTCACCTCCAGCAGCATACTCCATGACAATAGCAAGATGCGTAGGTGTCAACAAGACCTGTGGGGAAAAGAAATGTCTTGTTTAACAGTTTGATTCCTTTTGTTAGGAAGCTAAGCTAATATTTTGCTTACCCTTCAAACTAGACACAGTGATTATCAATGCTCCAATTTATCCTATGGTCTGCAAATGGTTCAGTATACACGTCATGAGATCAATCCCTTGAACTTACATGTAAAGTAGCGATCTATTTATTCAGAGCTTACCTTGAATAAAACACAATCAAGCTTTATCTGATATAAAGAGAGGTGGGAGGGGGGCACCAGAGCAAAGAATGATTTATTAGCAAAAGCATGAGACACTCGATCATTTTGCATGCTTTTAGGCCACAAGTTGGTATTTTTCTTAGGTAATAGATCTAGCTACTGCTACTTTCCCTGCATGGCCAAGATACCAGCATCATAGGTGTGATACTGCGAAGAATGAGGTCGATCAGATTGACTTCCAGCTATGTAACAAGGGCATAGACACACATTTCAGCGTCTCACACAGATACGAAGTATCATTCAAATTCAGTACGTGAATTCGAGTCATGAACCCAATTAGAGTGTATGAGCACGTGTGACTAAATTGTATGAGCATGTGTGATGGGAGTACAACAAGGTGTTTCACAGGACTAGTTCTTAAACACTAGAAACAACCCATTCGATACAGAAATCACATTTCCTTGGCTACGTCTCTGATATCTGACACACGTGTCTGGCATGTGTATCACTTTTTCTATGATATTTGACGTAAAGTAATTTTCATAACTGGTCAGTTTCATATGAAGCTATCCTTGGATTTGCCAGTCTTCATCCTCATTTTCTTCCAAATCATGAACATCATCATTACAATGAGTTCTGTATAAAACACTTAAAAATCTATTCTTGCGACAATCTCAAACAGCAACCTAGACACCTATAAACCGCCAGAGGTTTCTAGGATTTCCTAACTATCAAGGGCTCACAGCAGCTGTAACAAACCACACATACTTCAACAAGAATGGTGTACCATTGCAGAGCGTGATGTAAGTACATAACAACAACACACCAAAAAGCCGATAGGTCAGACTTTCTTGGAACAATTATAATTGAAGAGAGAAAATCCCAGGACTTGGGAAGGCTCAGTCATGATATAGGATTCCGAGTGATGCTAGGGCAGAGAGTCTAAAAAGTATAAAAACAATAACAAAATCAAATAACAAGAGTTTTTCATAATTAAGACAAAAGCTGTGTAGATGAACTAGGAAATCCCAAGAAGAAGGAAATGGAGGGTTTAAGGACCAAGAAATAAATACATTTAGTGCTAGGAAGCACTGATACTTCAAAAGCGTGCTGTACCACACCAGATAAGTATAAAATACCGATACAGTTCTGATTAGAAAGAATGTAAACTTTATCTCAAAAACACACACAGACAAGTTAGAGTTTCCTGATCAAACAAAAGCTTGAATTGTTTCCACACAGAGACAACTTAGAGTTCCCTCATCAAACAAAATCCTGAGTTGTTTGAGATTTTTAACATACATATAAAAGATTGACGGATGATGTGAACATATTAGCACTTTGATGCAAGTTATTGATTCTAAATGAAATGAAGGCTGAAATGGCTGAGATGGAATTAAACAAGCTGTGAATTACTATGACTAAAGCCATTGGTCAAGGATAAATGATTAATGACATTTGTCGAGTTATACTTTTGAGATAAAGGCAATAATGTTGCGATGGTTCATTAAGTAGGAAAAGGCCAAAAACTAACTAACATTAATCAAGCTTTCATTTATATCGTCTATAAATTGGGCAGACATTAATCTCTTACCTCCTTGAATCGAACGATGTTTGGATGCCTCAATGACCTGTGGTTGATTATTTCCCTCTGTACATTCTCATCAATCTGATAAGAAAAAAGTGTGAAATTCATCTCATCCAAAACTCATCTTTTAGTATAATTAATTTTACACCAAATTATAATGATATCTCCAATACCAATAGCAAGTAAAAGAACGCAAACTCCTCGCCTACAAAACTCAATAGACAAGTAAAAACAATGCAAAAGAAAACTTGAATCCATATGTGAAAAAGAAAACTCGAATCCATATTTAAGATGAAAGCTACCATATCAAATGATCAATTAAACCCATCATAAATACATAAAAACTAAATGATCCATCATTCACTATAAGAACACAGGATGCAAACTCAAACATGTTCTAAAAGAACACAACCAATCCAAGCTGAACAAAATTTTAACATTCTGAATTAACAAGAAAACCTCAAAATCTTTTATTAAGTAAACATGTTCACTCTCTTCGATTGAACTCAAACTCAAAATCAAGGATACTTCCATCTTCACTCTCTTCGATCAATTTCCTGAGAAACCCATCTCTGGGGAGATTACTATCCTAAAATAAAACTCAACCTGGAACAAATAACCACCCTAAGGAGAGGTGTTTAGCTTTTGCCTCTGAAACTATTAGAGCAACTCAATCTTACCTTTGAACTAGGGATAGAAAGATTCCAATGAAAGCATTTCGGTGAGAATCAGATCCATCAATAAACAGGATAAATAAAAGGATATGAACATCCTTTAGACATTTAACCTCTCTAAAAAGGAATAACAAACACCCAACAACATAATCATAATTGAAGATTGTTTCAATCAAACAACAACTATGCTTAACATTCAAGTCAAGGGATTTCATTTCCCATTTTTCCTCTTCCACAATTCCAATATTTCAAATGTAACATTTAAGATGACATTTACTATCACAAATGTATTATTTTTGAAATGTGACAAAAAAAAAAACAAGTTGATAAACAAATTACCTGGTACACAACGCTGAGAAATGGCTTGGAACACTTGTTGAAGCTCAAAGGGCAAAGCAGGCAAATAGTAAAGAAAGACAACTTGGAAAGGTCCCCATTTTTCAGGCACGTAGATGATCTCTCCTTGCCAACACCTCACTCTATCATGCTTCTCCTTAACCCCAGCAAGAACAAACAAAGAATCATGAACAACAAGCAAATCGTCGGGTTTCAAAACAGAGGAGGAGGAGTCGACCACTCGGTCTACAAATTGAGATGAGGACCTTGGAACCCCCACCGATATTTCCAGCTGAGATGATTCGATTGAGTGTTCGGGTTTGTTGTTGGGGTGAGATTTTGGGGTCTGAGTCCATAAAGGACCAGTCCTTCTCGACCAATTCTTCGAAGCTTACCACCTCGATTGGTCCTTCGGTTGTGTGGGGTGTGCAGTAGGTTAGAAAGCGAGAGCAAGGAGGGAGGAGAATGGCAGAGAGAGGGAGGGAGGAGAATCGGGCTATGTGTTTCTCTCTTCTTTGTAGGTTTTAAGTTGGAGAGAGCTGAAATATTTGGGCGGTCTCACATTTTCAATCTCCCGCTTAATTCTCTAAGAGCATTTTGAGATACAATGATACTAAAAGTAGGTTTTTTATAGCATTTGTGTCAAAAACGCTATTCTCAAATGCTGTAAAAGATCATTTTTGTTGTAGTGCTGGTTTTCTTATTATATAAGCAAATACAAATCATAACTGCACCACTAACATTACAGCCCACGTTTTCTAACCACATAAACCTAACTGCTATTAGTAACTGCTGACTCTAATTCTAACCATGCAAACCATACATAGATAACTCCTAGAGACAACTAGATTAATACATCAATAACTCCTAGAGGCAACTAGATTAATACATAGATAACTCCTAGAGACAACTAGATTAATACATCAAACCGTAGGCCAAATACCTTGCTCCACTAACTCCTTCGACCTTATCAAAATCGTCAAAAGATTCAAGTTTTCTGCAAAAAAAACTCGAATTCCCATTGCCAATGCGCCAAACACAGTTGCTAACAAAAACTGATTTTAACTTCATAATTTCTTTCATAATCGGAGATACTCCATGTTTCTCCTCCTGGTAAATCAAAGGAACCCCCCGCCTTCCAGTATTTACCTCTCATAAAATTAGCCCACAAAGAGTTGGCATTTAGCAGATTCCACAAAGCTTTGATTTGAACAGCTCTTGTGACAGTTACAAGACTTCTAACCCCAAAACCTCCTAAAGAAAACAAATATTGTCCCAAGAAACCCATTTTTTCTTCAACTTGCCTTCATCGTCTCCCTAGAAAAAACCTGTAAGCAATTTTTGAATTCTAGAGATGACTTTCTGAGGCACACACATAGTACTTAAAGTATATACTGGAATGTAGCTTAACACATCACTACAAGAAATCTATATTTTACCAACAAAATTATTGCTACGAAAATTGATTTCCTTGTTAATATTGTAGCATTGTCAACGAATAAAAAATTTCCTTGAAAAATTCATAAACTTGTTACTGTTTTTCAACAAAATATATTTTGTAGGAAACATTCCTTGTTAAATAGGTGGCGGGAAACATTCCCTCCAAACCTAATTTCTCGCTAAATTGATTTAACAATGAAATTATTTTTATGGCCACAAAATACTTGTTCCTTGGTAATTATGGCATCATCTGGAATTGAATATTTTGTTGCTAAAGAATACTAATTTTAACAACAAATCATTTTCGTTGTTAACGAATATTAAATCTTATTCATCCCTCTTTAGTAAGGAAATATGTTTTCCTAGACAATAATCACATTATTAGTAATGATTCGGTTCGTTGATAATGATTGATAATTTTTCCATTAGGTTTTTTGTTGTTAAAGCTCGTTTATTAATTTATAGCAACAAAGTAATATTTCGTTGAGAATTGTCACACTATTGACAACGTTTATTATTTTGTTGGAAACAATATCTTTTTTAATGAAATCTTTGTAGCTATGAACTAAGATTTTGTTGGTAATTATAACATTGTTCGTAACAAATTGTTTTCTAGGTAAAAACTGATAATTATTTTCATGAAAATTTGTTTCTCAATAAAGTTCACTAACTATTTTATAGCGACAAGTTATTATTTTGTTGGAAATTGGTATACTCACTACAAAAAATGTTTTATTTACTAACAAATTTTATTTTCCTTGTTAATATGTTACTATTTCTAACAAAAATAAATTTCATTGAAAAAGCCATAGAGTTGTCACTTTTTGTAACAAAATCTATTTCGTTGGCAATTTTTTTTTGTAAAAAGGTGGCGAAAAATATTTATTCCAAAACCAATTTCCCACCAACATTATTTAGCAACAAAATATCTCTATTTCAACGAAGTTTTAGTTTTGTTAGTTATAATGACGTCATTTACAATAAATTATTTCATTGCTAATATATATTAATATTATTGACAAACATTTTCATAGTAAATGCACTATAACACTTGTTCGTGTCTCTTCAACAATGAAACTAAATTTTCTCTTATTAATTACCACGTTATTGCAACGATTTATTTGGTTACTTATAATGAATTTTTTTTCATGAATTTTTTTATATTTAAAGCTCCTAGCTTCTTTATAGTGGAAAAATATCAATTCGTTGAAATTTTTTATTAGTAGCATTGATATTATTTCATCTGAAAAATCAAATAAAATTTATTTAACAATACCACATTATTTTACTGTTAATTATAATATTAATGGTAACAATTTATTTCCTTGCTAAATATTGATAAATTTTCCATGAACTTTTTTCTTATTAAGGCTAATTTTCTTATTTACAACAATTTAATTTTATTTCATCGGGGATATAACTAATTTCCATAACATATAGCATTGAAATTTTATTACTATTTTGTTGCTAATTATAATGGTGTTATGGTGAAATTTTTTTCATTGCTAAAAGTGGTAGATATTTAACATAAATCTTATAATCGTGAAAATATTTAGTTCTAATTTATAGTGATGAAATATTATATATTGGTCTCTATTATATACGTAGCAATGATTTTTTTATTGCAAAAAATGAGTAATTTGATTTAATAAGCTATAAAGTTGTTTTACACAACACAATTATTCAAATAGCTCAATTGGTAAATATTGCAACAAATTTTACTATAGGTCAAGAGTTCGATTCCCGTTGAGCCTAAAAATAAATATATTATATATGGAATTCCATAGTGGGATCTTATCATCAAAAGTGACGTCCTTAGAGTTTGGGAGGTAGTGGGTGGTGTCCTTAGAGTTTGGGACCTAGATTAAGTTGTCTCTTAGACAACTTTAATATATCATTTTTTATTGAAAATAATTTCCTTGGTAATTGGTAACGATACCGATGACAACTTTCGTTGATATTAATGCATTTTACCAACGAAAAAGTTCTATGATAAAGGTTGTTACCTTTGCCAACGACATCTTTCCTTGATGATTTTAAGATTTTTCGAGAAAAAATTTGTAGGTAAATAAAATAGTTCTTGCAACAAACAATTTGTTGGTAACGATATTTGATTTTTACCAACGAATTTCCTTGGTAGTTGTCAATATTACCAACAAAATATTTTCTTGACTTAGCATCCCTTTTACCAACAAAAACTGTAATTCCTTGGCAAATACCTTTAGCTACGGGGATGCCTCCAGGAACCCACCAACGAATTTTTTTCCTTGTTAAAAGTAGTTTTCAACAAAATTTTGAGTTTTGTCAAGGACATTTTTTCTTGAAAAATGCCTTAATTGTTGTAGTGCATGCCTGATCAGAACCAGTCTCCCACCTTGCGATAGCAACTTTGCCTTCCAGCCACTAATTCTCTTCCGAATCTTACTCACAAGCTCATCAAAAAAGATAATTTTGCATCTTCCCTGAAAAATAGGGATACCCAAGTATTTCAAAGGGGACCCTCTAAATTGAAATCCTGTGTAGGTAGCAACCACTTGCTCAACTGAGGCTTTTTCCTCTACCATAAAAGAACTTTTACCTGCATTAATCTTCTGACCCGAGGCCCTGACATATCTTTCCAAGAATTTCATACAGCTTGTGACCGAAGACTTCCTCCCATTGAGAAAAACCAGTATATCATTTGCATACAAAAGGTGTGTAATGGGTGAGCAATGTCTAGGAGTATAATAAAAACAAATAACCCTCTTATTAAAAGTACCCTTCAACCCTCTATTAAGGACCTCCGTTGTAATGATGAACAAGATAGGAGAAAGTGGATCACCTTGCCTCAACCCCCTAGAGGATTTAAAATACCCATTGTACATTCTTTGCAATAGAACCGAAAATCCACAGTTAGCGAAACAATTGGAAAAAAGATGACAGACCCTATTCGAGAAGCCAAACCTCTTAAGCACCGCCAAAAGGAAAGACCATTCCAAACAGTCATAGGCCTTTTCCATGTCAATCTTCAGAACCACATTTCCGCCTGTGACCTTTTTATTAATATATATCTCACCATCTCTTGAGCCAAACCAATAATTTCCACAATAGATCTACCCCTTACAAAAGCACCCTGCTCCTGAGCCATCATCTCTGGCAACAGTAAAGATAGTCAGCAAAGTAATTTACTGAAAATTTTATATATGACGTTGCAAAGACTAATAGGACGAAAGTCAGAGAAAGAACCTGGCAAATCCACCTTAGGAATCAAGGCAATAAAGTACGCTGAAAAACATTATAAACCTGTCCGGGGTACATGACGACTTTACCCGAGTAAAAAGAAAACTATTGGACCAACATCAAAGATAAACCAAAAATCAAGGATCTTTTTTCGTTTATTTCTCGTAGCTCTACTCCCAACTCCTCAAGTGTTCTAAAACATAATATTATCAATCATTGTTAGTTTGGGCAATAGAGTCACACGGCCTTGTCTAACGACGCATGCCCGGGGGGACCACCATCCTAACTTTTGTACTTCTCCTCTTATTCATCTCTCCTTCTGACGTAGCCCCTAAATCCAAATCACTGCTCACTGCCTGTGGACAAAATTTTGAGTCGACTTCATCACTATCATCACTGACACTTTCGAGTGTATTGATATTCAATTTCTTCCGTTGAAGCCGCCTAGTTTCTTTAAATACTGATATAGCCTTGTTCAATGTGTCTCGTATTATTTTATGACCCAGAGAATTTTTTATAGCGTTTTTTCAAAATTTCTCTAAGCCTTGACCAAAGTTTGAATATCATCATCAAAAGGTCCCTGCACTAGCTGTCGCTGCATAGCGTCCCCTAGTTCTGTGCTAGGATCTACAACTTGTTGTCCCTGCTTCGATAAGCTGCCTGATTATATCATACTCGACATACGCACCTCTGCGCTTGCTGCTATAACGTCCCATGTCTCTGTGCTAGGAGCTATCGCATCCACTGCTGTTCGAGGATCAACCGCAACCACTGTTGTGCAAGAAACAACCACCTTCACTGCTGTTCTATGGTCTGCATCCACTGCTATGCTAGGAGCCAATACCTCCTCTGATCTAGAAGCCACATCCACTACTGGTGACCCTGCTGTTCTAAAAGCCAACACGTCCCCTGTTCTATCAATAACATGATCAAGAAATGATCCCTTAGCACCAGGCCGTGCATCCCCTGCAGTCACTCACCCATTATCAAAACTTCCATACGATGTTTCGACCTCCTTCAATTCCGCTGGCAGCAGTCCTACATTAGACGGTGTCCCAATCCTAGTCGAATCTTTCTCAGACTCAGCTTGCACTACAAAAAAAAACATTATTAGCTACTGAAACTAGCGACGGTTTTTAAGCGCTTTGCGACGGCATAAAACCGTCGCTAACATTTCTGCTACGGTTTCGGCCCATAAATTAAAATAATCGTCGCTAACTGTTTTGCGACAGCTTAAAACTATCGCTAATATGAGCATTAGCTACGGCACAAGGGCCTTTGCTAATGATTACAAAAGAATTTTGTTAGCCACGGTACAATACCGTAGCTAAGGTGTTTTTAAAAATAAAAAATATATAAAAACCAATGTAGCGACGGCACAGTGCCATAGCTAATGAGTTTTATTTACGGTTCTCTACCGTAGCTAATTCTTTTTTTTAAATTATATAAATAAAATTGCTATATATTTATAAACTGGATAAAATCATCAATAGGACATTGTCGTCCAGCCCAGTTAGGAGACCTGGCTTTCTCCCAGGCGACCCGGGTTTGAATCCCGCCAATGAAACTTTTGTTTTATATTAAAATTTTTATCTTAGCGACGGCAAAGTGCCGTGGCTAATTAGTTTTATAAATAAAACTCATTAGCCACGGTTCTTTACCGTAGCTAATTATTATTTTTAAATTATATAAAGCAAAATAGCTATATATTTATAAACTTGATAAAATCAAAAATAACCCATTGCCTTCCAGCCTGGTTAGGTAACCTAGCTTTCTCCCCGGCGACCCAGGTTCGAATACCGCCAATTAAACTTTTTTATATTAAAATTTTTATCTTAGCCACGGATGGGATAAAGGAAGATCAAAGAAGATTAGATCATATAAAAAAAGATCAAAGAATATCAGATCAGTTCAAAGAAGATCCGATCAAAGAAGATTAGAAGAAGATCATATCAGATCAAATAAGATTAGATCAGATCAAAGAAGATTGAAGAAGATCAGATCAGATCAGATCTGATCAAGGAAGATAAAAAAAGATCTGATAAAAAAAGATCAGATTAGATAAAAAAAAGATCAGATAAAAAGATCAGATCAGATCAAAGAAGTTCAAAGAAGATCAGATCAGATCAAAGAATATTAGTTCAAATAAGATCAAAGAAGATCAAATCAAATAAGATCAAAGATGATCAAAGAAGATCATATAAGATCAAAGAATATCATATCAGATCAGATCAAAGAAGATAAAAGAATATCAGAGAAGATCAAATCAGATCAAAGAAGATCAAAGAATGTTAGATAAAAGAAGATCAAAGAAGATGAGATAAAAAAAGATCAGATCAAAGAAGATTAGATCAGATCAACGAAGATCAAAGACTAATTGGTTTAAAAAAAATAAAATTAAACACTAAAGAGATTAGCTACGGCAAATTGTCGTGGCTAATTGGTTTATGATTTTTTACAATAGCGATGGCAGTTTGCCGTGGCTAATTGGTTTTTAAAAAAAATTACAATAAAGAGATTAGCTATGGCAATTTGCCGTGGCTAAATGGTTTGATTTTTTATATTAGTGATTGCAAAGAACCGTCGCTTATTGATTTTTTTAAAAAAAATAAAAAAATTTAACACTAAAGCGATTTGTCGTGGCTAATTGGTTTAAAAAAAATTAGCACTAAAGAGATTAGCCATGACAATTTGCCGTGGCTAATTGGTTTTTGATTTTCTATATTAGCGATGGTAAAGAACCGTCACTAATTGGTTTAAAAAAAAAAAAATTAACACTGAAGCGATTAGCCATGGCAAATTGTCGTGGCTAATTGGTTTTAAAAAAAAACTAACACTAAAGAGAGTAGCCACAGCAATTTGTCGGGGCTAATTGGTTTTTGATTTTTTATATTAGCGACAACAAAAAACCGTCACTAATTGGTTTAAAAAAAATTAAACACTAAAGAGATTAGCCACGGCCAATTGCCGTGGCTAATTCGTTTTTCATTTTTTATATTAGCGATGGCAAGAAACCGTTGCTAATTGGTTTTTAAATAAAAAAAATTAAACACTAAAGAGATTAGTCTCGGCCAATTGCCGTGGCTAATTGGTTTTAAAAAACAAAAAAATATTAAACACTAAAGAGATTAGCCACGGCCAATTGTCGTGGCTAATTTGTTTTTCATTATTTATATTAGCGACGACAAGAAACCGTCGCTAATTGGTTTTAAAAATAAAAAATAAACACTAAAGAGATTAGCCAATTGTCGTGGCTAATCGGTTTTTGATTTTTATATTAGCGACGGTTAAAAACCGACGCTAATAGTTTAAAAAAAATATCACTGATCTGCGTGAAATCTCATCTCAACCGTTAATAACACCACAAATTTAGCTCAATCCAATGCACTAAACCAAACCACGTCATTGATCCGCGAGAAACTAACACAACCAATCCCCTTCAATTACCTTTCTCTATATAAATTTCAATTTTTTCTACAAACCAACTTAAACAAAAATTTTCTCTCAAAATTTTTTTTTCTCTCAACCTCCAGAGAAGAAACGCACAGAGGAGAAGTCCGCCGCTTCCTCGACACCGATCCCGGCCGCCTCCTTCGACATCACTCCCGTCCGGCTCTCTCTCCCCTCCCTTCCTCCGCCGCCTCTTTCTCGGAGATCTGAGATATCTAATCTCGAAAATCAGAAATCTCTTATCTCGAAGATTTAAGATCTCTGATCTCGAAGATCTGAGATCTCTGATGTCGGAGAGATCTCCGATATTCTATAGATCGAAAATATTTTTTTTATTTTTTTAAAAACTATTTAGCCACGGGAAAAGGACGTCGCTAATATAAAAATATGTAATTTTTTTTTAAAAACCATTTAGCCACGACACAATGTCGTTGCTAAAATAAAAAAATAATGTTAATTTTAAAAAAAAAAAATCAATTAGCCACGGCACAATGCCGTCGCTAATATTAAAATATTTTTTTAAATACCATTTAGCCACGGCAAAATGCCGTCGCTAATATAAAAATAATTTTAAATTTTTAAAAAAAAAAATCAGTTAGCCACGGCAAAATGCCGTCGCTAACATTAAAGTATTTTTTTAAAATACCATTTAGCCACGGCACAATGCCGTCGCTAATATAAAAATAATGTTAAAATTTTTAAAAAAAATCAATTAGCCAGGGCAAAATGCCGTCGCTAATGTAAAAATAATGTTAATTTTTTTTTATAAAAAATCAATTAGCCATGGCTATTTTACACTTTAGCGACGGTTTTATGCCGTGGCTAATTAGCCAAGGCTATTTTGCCATCGCTGATTCATATAACGACGATAATTGTAGCTACGGGATAGCGTCGGTTGCTCTGTCGTCGCTGATTCCTTTTAGCTACGATTTTGGGACAATTAGCAACGAGTTTTAGCCGTTGTTGATGTCAATTTTTTTGTAGTGTTGTAATGTTTTTTCAATCTCAGAATAGGTGTACCCGGCATCTTTACAATCATATTTAAATTGGAAACTTTGCTTTGCATCGAACTCATAATATCATGTCCATTGCCAACCGAAATAGCTTCCAAAACCGTGCCATTGTCACCGTTACA
>QNQO01003849.1:0-42463 GCA_003290165.1 Berberis thunbergii | reverse complement strand
GTTCCGTGACAAATTAAGTGATTAGAGAAATAATTTTTCTTTGCTTATCTCTAAACCAACAATTTTTGTCTCATAGTTCTATCTTTAACATCATTAACATGTTAAAAACATAAATGAAAATTTATATAGTTATAATGAATCCACAAACAATTTTTTTATACTTTCTTTTTCAACATTCAGGGTTTATTTTCAATATAAGCGTTAAATATTTTTTTTTTAAATTAACCTCCAGTGGGGAGGGCAACTATGGAATGCCAGACCTTAATTACTTATCAAAAAAATGACTTACAAACGCAACGGGGGTACATTACGACGTTACTCGTATGAAAGCCAAAGTTAAAAAAAATAAAATGAAAAGCCATTACAAAACTTAAAGCAGAACAACTGAAATCCGCTCACAATCAGCTCCCAGCAACCCGGACAGTATCCGCAATCTCTAATTTGCAGTCGTAGAACACGCAGCACTATGCGCGTTCCTGACAAAGCCCGAAAGTACACCGGGCTACCCAAAACAACCCGCATACACCCTCTCCAACCGCGTGTCGCGACATCTCAACTGGCCGCAAGCTAATCAAAACCGCAGCACTCAGAAAAGCAAACAAAATAGCCTCTTCAGGCCGTGTCCACACGGCACAAACCAAACCGCAGCAGCAGGCCCTGTTCATGTCAACGCTGCGCGACAGCAGCACCGCATTGCCACAGCAGCAAAAAAGAATAGCAGCAGCGGCAAACGCAACGCAGCAGCGCAGCAACAGTGCAGCAGCGGCAACAGCAGCAAAACCCGCGTAAACGCAGCGCATCAACAGCACAGCGACAGGGTACGCTCTGTTTTGAGAGAGCCCATCCAGTTCCGTGCCATCGACTTACCCTACAAGCAAAATTCTGCTAGCCAATTCAGCAGAGTGGACAGAGTTGTTACACTCCCAGCAGACCGCGTGATTCAGCAGGCCAAAACCGCACTTACTGCAGTCTCGCCCCAGCAAACTTTTCCAACCTACACGCATTAACACATAAAAGCTGCCTCTACTCATCCCCATGGTGAATGTACGCCGTTTGTAGTCTGTCGAGCACAATCAAGCATGCTACTCTCCTAGGAAGGCCGGTTCCCTTGAAAGAAACAGTCTGATTGTCCTGTAATGCTCTAGCCGCTAAAGAATTTGCCACCGCATTAGCCTCTCTAAAGATGTGTTGGCATTCTAAAGTCATTCTCGCTGCCAACAATTTGATGTCTTTCAAAATATTCTCCAAATGCCACGGGATTTTCAAACTATCCTTAAACCAACCACAAACAAATGCTGAATCCGTTTGGATAACCATCTTTTTGAAACCCCAGGCGAGACATAGGCGGAGACCCTAAAAAAGAGCCAACATTTTCGCTTTATTTTGAGATCCTGCACCGAAAAATATTTGTTTTCCCACAACACCAAAACCCGATGGTCTCTAATAACCATACCGCCGGATGCCTGTTCCTTGCGGAGGATCCGTCCACATTGAGCGCAACAAAATCTATGGGTGGGGGATGCCAAAAAACAAAACGAACGGACTTCCTTCTAACGGGGAGCACATCCAACCCCAAAGCCCTTAAAGGACCCTTATGACTGCTAACTTGCTTAGGGGATATGAATTTATTTGCCAATCACAACTGACGCCTAATGTTCAAAATTGCAAAGGCATGATTTGGGGGAGCATTTTCATAAACACATTTGCATCTTTATTTCCAGATTTCCCATAAAATGAACATAGGAGTAAGAAATAAAAGCACACCTGTTTGCGAATTTCGTGAAGCTTTCTTGAACCAAATTGCAAGAACCGTGGAGATTTCTGTTGGTCGCCGAATATGTATTTCAAAAATCCTGTCAAAATGACTCCACAGCAGTATCGCCAATTCACCGTCTAGAAAGAGGTGCTTCAAGGACTCTTGCTTTGGCAAGCTACAACAACGACATCTAGAGGCCAGGCTCAAACCACATCTATATAATTCACTGTCCACTAGCACTCCTCGACGGAGTAATTTCCAAACAAAAACTGATATTCGGGAAGGAATGATATCGTGCCAAATTGTTTGACTTAATACATTGACCTTCTCATGTTGCCGTAACAGTTCATATGCCGACTGAAGGAAAAATAGCCCATTCGGGTTTGGAGTCCACACACACGTGTCCCCCTCTTGAGCCTCACCACGTAATCTGTCTGCAAATAGGCACGCGCTAAGTTTCTGAGATCTGGGTGTAAAAGAAAATCCTACAAAATTACCTCACGAACTGAAGGCCATAAATTTAAGTCAACCAATTCCGTCATTCTCCTAAAGTGCAACCATGCTCCAATTCTCCTCAAGAAACTGATATCCCCAATGCCAATACGCCAAAGCGAGTTACGCAAAAGAAAGGATCTCCCAAGCATAATCTCTTTAAAAAACGGAGAAGACCCATTTTTCACAGGACGACTCATCCTGAGTTTATGGATCTAGTCAAGAACACTGGTCGACTGACATGGGGCCTATGAGGCCCGTTGATAGAGTTGATGCCAAACTCAAATTGACAAGAAGAGTTCTGATACAGTGGAATAGGACAGTCTTTGGTAATGTTTTTAGCAGGATTCGAGCATTAGAAGATGAGATGCAACAATGGAACAACCCTTTGGCGGGTTTTGCAAATAACAGTGTTAATGGGCTCAATGTCAATGCTAATTGGGATTTCCAGGCCTGCTGTAATCTACATCGTTGTCAGGCAGAATACAGATTAGCTCTCAAACAGGAGGAACTTTATTGGATTAAAAAATCAGGTAAAAAAAATTTTCAAGGAGGGGGATGCCTGCACTAAGTACTTTTTTGCTTCCACCAAGTCCAAACAAAAGCGACGGACCATTAATCAGATTACTTACCGTGCGGTAGACTGATTTCGGAACCGGGTGAGATCCTTGACAAAGCCAATGATTTTTTGCTCATATGATGTCTTCTCCAGGTGATTGTCGGGAAGATGTGGATTTGTTCAATTGTATCCCGACATTGTTGGCAGCTAGTCAATGTGAGATTTTGGTCAAACGTCCTTCTTTAGAAGAAGTTAGGGATGCTGTTTTCGACATACCCAAAATAGTCACCAGGTCCGGATGGTTTTACTGCTGATTTCTTCCAGTTTTGTTGGGAGGTTTTGAGTATGGATATTTGGGAGGCAGCCATACAATTTTTTGAAGGGAGGCACTGCCGACGTCTTTCACGGCAAATTTCATGGCGTTGATTCCAAAAATTGAGAATTAAGTTCCTTTTCAGATTTTCGCCCAATCAGTTTGTGCAATGTGATTTATAAGATCTTTAGCAAAATTATTGCAATAGGCTGGTAGATATTTTGCCCAGATTGATTTCTCAGGAATATGGGCTTTTGTCAAAGGCAGATTCATTGGTGAAAATATTGGCCTGGCGCAGGAAATGATCAGAGACATTAACAGAAAGGTTATTGGAGGAAATGTGCGGTGCTGAAAATTGACATGGAGAAGGCTTATGATAGGATGGAATGGACTTTTTTGCTTGCAGTTCTTAAAAAATTTGGCTTTACTGGTAGAATCTGCCACATCATCTCCAACTGTATTATTTTTGTGGATTTCGGTACTGCTTCAGGGAGTCTACAAAGGATTTTTCAGATCCACTAGGGGTACGGCAAGGAGACCCACTTTCACCTTTCTTTTCATTATTGCCTCTGAGGTGTTGAGTAGGGGTTTGAAAACGGGTTTTGCGAATGGCAAAATTGGGTATTATTATACCCTTAGAAATTGCAATCCTATTTCTCACCTCCTGTATGCAGATGACACCCTAATTTTTTTAAATGACAGAACATCCTCTGTCATGGGATGCATGGAGTTCCTGCGACGTTATTGCAAAACCTCGGGACAGAAAATAAATGAAGGAAAAAGTTCATTTACTTTGGATGATAAGGCAACAGCGGAGCGCATTGTGACTTTAAAAAGAGGTACAGATTTTCATTTCCATGCTGCTCCATTGAAATATTTGGGCGGGCCAGTGTTTCAAGGGAGAGTCAAAATTTCATATTTTGAGGACTTAATCACTAAGATTCAGGTTCGTATTCAAGGATGAAAAGCAAAATTGTTATCTCCAGGAGGCCGATTAATTTTGATTAAGCATGTTCTTAGCTCGATCCCTATTTATATTCTTAGCACCATGTGTGTACCAAAGGCAGTTCTCCATCGGATCAATAGTTTGCTGGCGGATTTTTTCTGGCGAGATTGTGAAGGCCGCCTAAAAAAAATGGGTGTCATGGGACAAAATTTGTTTCCACATGCGGAAGATGGTTTGGGAGTTAGAGACTTGATGGTTGTGATGCAGGCCTTTCGCGTCAAGGCTCTTTGGCGTCTACTTACTTCAGATTCTTTATGGATATAAGCGTTAAATATAGTTATAATGAATTCAACATTTTGGTAAGTTTCAGATTTAGTGTTTTAACAAACATGCTCTTAGTGGCTTAATTCAGGATGGATCCGGTGTACCAAAATATAAATAAACTTATTGGATTTTATGTTCTACCTAGTTATTGGATTTATAAAATTAATAAATAATACAAGAGGGATCCACGTGCTTATGGATTTTACCTTGCATTTTCAATTAATTGGACTTGCATTTTCTTTTCTTTCTCCAATTTTGCTAGTGTGTTTGGTTCCAAGGAATTCAAATCTTTTGAATCCATGGGGAACCGCTTGTAGGTAAGTCAAATTTGATCAAAATGTGGCGGACCACTTATTATGGATTCATCATTTTGATCAAAAGTGTGAATTGAATTTCCATGAAACCTGAAAATTCCAACTTTTTTTTTGAAGACAAGTGTGCCGCCAGTGGTATAGAACCAAAGACGTAAAATTTAAACCACCATAGCCTTAACTATCAAAACCGGGCTACCATTAGCTAAATCCCAATTCTTTAACATCCAAAGAATTGGATTCTTATATGCCTGCGACTACTTCACACCACTATTTCCTCTTTCTCACATCATTCTACTCTCCCACACCACATACTTTCTTTCTCACACCACCATGCTTTCCCACACCAACTATATAAACAAAAAACCAATTTTTTCCCCTTCCCCATTCAAATCGAAACTTCATTCCTCCTCCCCATTCGAATCTCTTCCTTCTCCACATTCAAATCTCTTGCAAATTTCTCACCGCATTCAAATGTCTTACAAAATCGAAACCAATTTCTTCTTTCTCACTCCAAATATCTCCCCTCTCCCTCAAAATCTTTTCCCTTTCTCTCAAAATCGAAACCCTTAAAAATCGAACCCCAAATCACAACTTCCCCAAAAATTTTAAGAAAAACAAAGTAATCTCATGGAAACTTCAGAAAGTTTTCAATCACAAAAACAAAGTAAACTTTACTACAAAAAAATTTCAGAAATCACAAAAAAAATATATTGTTCGCCTGAGACAATGCGAGGTATTTGCAAAACCTTGCATCGATTTGGGCAAACAGTATAAAAATTTGCGGAAATTTCATGTTCACTCGGAACTCTACATTGTCCCAAGCACAAAAATCTCGCCTGAAAAAATCGCAAGGTTTTTGCAAAACCTCGCAAAGTTCCGGGCGAACAAGAAATTTCAGCAAATTTTTTTAGAATAATTTGCGCGACTTTAGTAAAATAACTATAACTTTCTTATTTAAAAATATTTTTTAAGTGACTCAAATTGTGTTTATTAGATAACTCAAAGTACTACAACTTTTGTGTTTTGATCAACTTGAGAATCGGTCTTGATCAAACACATAAGTTGGCCGAAGTTCAAGAACATTATCCCATTTTTATTGCGAGATAGATTTGCGCGACTTTAGTAAAATGACTATAACTTTCTCATTTGAAATATTTTCAATTTATTCAAGTTTTTTATTATATAACTTAGAGTACGAAAATATTTGTGTTTTGATAAACTTGAGAATCGGTCTCGTTCGAGCACATAAGTTGGCCGAAAGTCAGGAATACTATCCCGTTTTCATTGCGAAATAGATTTGCGCTACTTTAGTAAAATGACTATAACTTGCTTATTTCTAAACATTTTAGGTGATTCAAGTTGTCTTTATTAGATAAATCAGAGTATTACAATATTGTGTTTGAATGAGCTTGAGAATTGATCTTGATTGAGCATATAAGTTGGCCGAAATTCAGGGACACTATCCCGTTTTCATTGCAAGACAGATTGTGCGACTTTAGTAAATTGATCATAACTTACTCATTTCAAAACATTTTCAAGTGATTTAAGTTTTGTTTATTAGTTAACTCATAATACTACAACTTTTGTGCTGATGAGCTTGAGAATTGGTTTCCATTGACAGTTTAAATTTGTTTAAAGTTACCCCTATTTTATATATTTTTGTTTTGAGTTTGAGTTTCTCTGTTAAGTTATGCATATTTATTGGTGGTGTGAGTAAGTAAAATAAATAAATAAATAAATTCAATGGTGGGTGAGAAAGATGAAACGGTGGTGTGGAATAGTCGTTGCTTATATTTCATGGGGACTCAACACCATCTTTTATCATAATCTAGAAAATAATGTTTCATTGAGTTTATCTTTGATTTCAGTCTCGTCCTTTTCCTTCAAAGTTTGCTACAGAATAAAGTAAGATACGCACAAAATTAAATGAATAAAGTGCTTCATGTCACTATACTAGATTAACATTTTTGTAACAACTCCCGAAACAATATTACTTTTGAAGTGTAACAATTCACTAATAATTTTACACATTTTCACAAACAAAATGATACAATAATAGTATCACCATAAAGAGTATGGTTATAAAATGATACTATTCATGGTGATCCAACTTATTGTATCATTTCTTTTTACTAAATTTAGTTTTGATTTGAAATTGTTTTGTGAATTGTAATATCTCAAAAGTGATATTTTTTTTTAGAGTTGTTACAAAAATGCCAATTTAGTATATTGTGTGCAAACTACATGAAATATTATGAATCGTGAAAATACACTATTAATTAGAGTACCAGTGACCTTTGGAGATGTCACATATTATGGATATTCGTGATATAGACCATTAAATGGAGTACTAGTGAGTCTGACCATGTCACATATAGTATTGAAGAAACTACCCATATATATATAATATATATATATATTTTTTTTTTTTTTTTTCATCTGAGGCCAATCCTTGATTAATGTCCATCCCGACTAACCAGCCAATTTGGAGTGTGTAGTATATTCAAGTGCGTTATTATCGACTAGAAGAATTCTGAAAATCCCAGAACTTGGAGATGAACCAGTCATTTACTGATTGCGGCAAAAATCTTCTCATAGGCTTCGTTCATGCAAGAGACCATAAGTCGGGAATCAATGAAATTCTTTTCCATTGTTGCCACCAGCTTCATCTCTCCCATGTAACTAATTATAGTAAAAACGAGACTCTGCAAAATAGTAAAGAAATTAGCAAAACTATAAATTCTCACTAAATTTTTGAATTATAGTAGTATGCTTATATCATCTATCGAATATTCAGTGTTTCCAAACTTGAATTAGGATTTTTTAAATTATGGTAGAAGGGTACATGATAAATTTTGTTTTCCTTAAATAATACAAACAAGAAACCTGATCCTATAAAGTTATACCTTAAACCCTAATAACCATTTTAGACAGCATATGAAATAAATTACCTGAGGTAACCAGTCACGGTGAAGTAAAAATCGTTGATTGCATGCCCCTCCATTGCAATTTTCTCATTTGGACCAATGACATTTGTGATGGTGGTGCTTGAAGTTCCTAATGTTTGAGTGTGCAACTCAGCTATTCCTGCAATACCAACATATATTTTCCTCTTCGATAAAGAAATAAAGATCAGACTAAAAAAAATTCCAAAGATTTTTAATAAATGCAAATTCTTCATGCATGCAAAATTTGGGATGTCTGTGCAACTTCAATGTCGACGAGACAAATGGAATCTTGAACAAACATAAAAAAATATGAGACCTACATGCTAGTTGGACTATGTAAATTACAAATACCATGAACAATCAGATAGTATGCCTATTTGTGGGATTGAGGATGAACTTGTACTTTTTACATCATTATCTTCACATCTTCACGAGATACGCTTTCTCTACACATGGCAACCCAAAGCATCTCTCTTTACACAAACATCTTCAATATATTTTCCATTAATTAGCTTTTACTTGTAATTATTGTTTTTATCGAGGGTATTTTCCAAAATTATTCAATATGTTTTCCATTAATAAAACAAAACACTAACCTTTAGCCCTCTGATGGATTTCACCACTTTCATGAAGGGGAAAATGAGCTTAACATACATGGAATTCTTCATTCTCTTGTTATAGGCCTTCGCTTTGAACGATGACTCAAGAGGTTCAACTTTGTGACTGAAACAGGGGATTGGTATCTGCAAGAAGAGGGCCTTGTTCCCCATAATTTTGGTTCACCATCTCATCAATGCTTTTGTATCCTTTCAAAGCTCTTGTTGTTGAACATAACCTTTGTGGTCATTCTTGTTTTGCCACCAGAAGCTTGACCCTTCTCGACTTGTATATGAATGATGTAGAATATTAATCCAGTCACAACATCATTCACAGTCTGTAAACAAACAATTAATTAATTATAATAGAGACATATATGGCAAGACTTATACTAAATAAGCTAATTAACATTTCTCACGTGAGGGGACCTTGAAAGATAACATAACATTAAATGTTTCGAGCCTTTTTGCTAAAAAGAAACTAATACTGATACGTACACAAAATGAAGCTCCTGAATAATGTCAAAATCTGGAAATATGGATAGTTTGATCATCATAACGAAAATTAAAACTTTATTGAAGCTTTTAATAAAATTAAATTAAAATTAAAATAATAGATTAGTGAAGATTCATAAGATATTTAACTTTCAGTGTTTATAAGAAGCAAGATTTTAAATTTAACTTTGAAATCACTTAGGAATTGAACTTTATAATTTAGATTGAAGTACTATATGGCATTGATTTTGGTTTTAAAAATACATATCCTTGCGTCACAGTAAATTTGAACACTCACCCCTTCAACCTTGATTTGATTTCCTTGATGTGGCCGAGAGATATGGTAATATATGCTAGAGAAATTGGCTCGATTCCACTCTAGGTGCCATAGAATGAATCACATTCCTATGGTCTCTTGTGACTGATGCTCTTAAACAAGTTGGTAAGTCCGTCCTGTATTGTGTTCTTCATAATGAAAAAACATGGAAGTAGTGACATCCCTGGTTCCATTGCCTTTGAAGGATAAAGTAGGGAGTGGAATTGGAAGCAAAGGATCATCAGCCCTCTGAAATATATTTAGAATTTGGCCAATTGAAGGAGTAACCATCTCCAAGTGCATGGTTGAGCTTGAACACCACAGTCATTGAACCTTTACGAGTTGGATACTTGACAAATTTTGACTGTCCCATTAACCGGGACCGTACCCTCCCTGATAAACCGGCCTCGGTGTGCAGTTACAAATATTCTTCAAAAGAGCTCTTGGTATTTGATTGGTGGGCAAGCCAACCGGAAAGGTGGGGGCACTTTCATATGATCCTCAACTTGGACATCCCCTTTTCCATCTGCTGAAACGGCCTTTCTTGTCAGTACAGATGATGGAGGAGAGACGACATTGAAGGGTACAACTTATTGCAAAGAAAGTGATTATTTGGGGGTCGGTGATAGGTGTTTGGAGCTCAAAAAACTGCTAAAATAGTTACCCGATAGAGTAGAGTGGCAAGGATATCAGATATGGGGCTTAGAGGGGGTACATTTTTCTTCTTCATCTTCTTGAACTTGGTTTCGTTTCATGCAATCCATTGATGCTTCTTCTCTCTCTTACTCTCCCTGTTTGCTTTTATGAAATTTCATATAAAACATTTGAGCTTTATTCATGATAATTGACACAAAATGTCCATCTCATATTTGAATTTGAGTAGGTGGTAGGTGGAGTTAGCTATCCTCTAATTAATTTGATACGATCAAAAGAACTATGTATGGGCATGGGTGGATCTACCTTATAGTTAAGGGGGACAATTGGCCTTTGTTCCCTTAACTTTTAAGAAATCCCACCAAACTAACAATATTTGCAATCTTACCTCCCTTTAAAATTTTAGATTGTCCCTTCTCATAGATAATAAAATACCAAATATACACAAATCGCAACACCCTTTGCAAGTTCGCAAGCCTTCGCAAGTTCACCTCTCCGCCTTCTCAATTGCCCAAAACAATTTTGACAAAGATCGATTTTCTCCAATCCCCTCCAATCGCACAAGACGATTTTAATGAAGATTGATTTCTCCAATCGCACAATACGATTTCGATTAGACATAAATTGATTTATGGAGGTGGTTTTACTCTCTTTCTTGCTTGCTTGCTTGTAACACCCGCCTAATTAAATAAATATAAAAATTTCTTTTGTAAACCCTAATGTTGATGGGTTGTTAGTCAACTGTATTTGGGCTTGGTTTTGGGTTTTTATTAAACTAATAAGTAGGGTTTTTATTTTGTGAATAAAGATGGATGCATTCGAAAGTTCGGTGGGGGCGAATAGCCTCCCACCATATAAGATAAACAAAACCCTTTTTCCTTTTCTTTTCTCCTTCCTTCTTCTTTTCTCCTTCTCCTTCCCTTGTGTTTTCTTCTCGATGGCGGCAATGGGAATGGTGGTGCTTTTGGTTTGCTTGGTAGTAGGGAGACAATTGAAAGAGGAGAAATCGAAGATAACTTTTCAATGGCGAGTCAATATGTTGCGAGTTTTGAAGAGGAGACATTAGAGAGTCTTGAGAAGCAAGCAAGGCGAATAGCAAACAGAAGAGGGGGAACTCGAACCCTAATTTATTTTCCATTCCAACACTGATAGACGCTCGAGAGATCTTGTGTCTGTCTGTTTGATCTAATCAACCAACAATGGCGATGGCTTTGCTGAGACGAGAAGGAAAGCGTTTTGCACCTCTGCTTTCGTCGCCTTCCATCAACGACGCAATCAATGTCACTGCTCGATCCTCCATCATTTCTGAGGAGATTACCTGTCACGCCCCGACCCGCCACGGGAAATGCAGCGTACCGATGCGTGAACTACCAAGCACACAGGCGGATCGTAACCGGCCACAACATCATAATATAACACATTCTTGATACGATAAACAAACGAAAATAAAACTACGCTAAAGTTTGAACAAAATAGATATATATTTGATTCGCCCCGCCAGAGTCATACGACAAAACAGTATACAAACATCTAGTTTAACAATATAGTACATCTGAAACACAGAGAAAGCAAAACATACCCGTACAGGGTGGACACAACCCAAAAAGCTCAAAACACGCCTACAACGGAAATCGAGGCCTACGCGCCACGATCAGCAGGAACTCCAACACTGCCTGCACTCCAATAGAAGCACACCCCTTGCGGGGTCAGCAAAGCACAAAGCTAGCTGGTGCGAGCGAACAAATACAAATAACGGAATAATAAACAAGAAAAAATTCATGTCACACAACAATGAATAAGCAACAAGTTCTAAAGTCTAAATCACACCGTGTCTCTAAGGATAATGTTTCTAAGTTCAAACAACAACACAAACATTTCAGATTCAACAATAACTACCAGTTTATTATATGTCGATTATTACACGATTCAAACATGGTAAATATCAAGCAATGGAAATAAAACAATCTCATAATTTTCCTAGTCTCCTAGGTATAGCAATCAAGTTGAAATCAGAAATCCTGTATAAGTGTCTCATATCGTAGGTATCCGCCATACCCTACGAATGTGTCTCACCCAGACACATCCCACAACGTGCACCAGTACCACTTCGGGCTTGTTTGTATCCTAATGGGGTGCCATCTGCCAGGATACAAACTCAAACATCCCGAACGACTGGCCTAACACGGCCAACCTAACATAATCCAAATCAAGCGCGCTGGGAGGGAAAGCGAGTAATCTCCAAAGCACGTCCTCCGGGACCCGTCCTACTGCACTCTATAGTGGCAAGTGCGTGCGGGAGCTCACCGCACCTCAGCAAGCTTGCCACATGCAGTAGCGTCCACAATGTCAGGTGCGAGTCATCTCCAAGCACCATCCAACTCTCGATGCGAGCAAGCTCCTAAGCATCGGCAAACAGACATTATAGCGGGGTAAAGACACTTATACTACTATCCACATGCACAAATGACGAGTTTGTACATAACCATAGTAACAGACGTGCAATCATAAACAATTCGGCAATTTTATAAACCACGACTATGCCAGGGTCCCAACATGACCCAAATCACCACAATAAATTTATTCGAGTCGCTTATCATACATGCTCAAGACTCGAAAATCCACGGTAAAACATGATAGGCTATGCAACTCGAAAACAAAGCATACAAGTCTCATATCATTACACCAAAGCCTAATCACGCCAAATTACTATTCGATTTCATTCAAAGTATCATGCTTTTCTGAAAATCCAATGCATAATTCATTCACACATAACTAACACAATCCTCGAAATCTGAAAACTCCGAATTTCAGATTCGGATTCAATTCCACACAATTGACGGTATAATGTAAAATTCAATTCAATTCAAATACTTATTTCTTAAAATAAAATTATAGTTCTACTCACCTGGCGGAATGGATTTTCAAAACCCAATTCCCACTGGTCGAAGCTCCAAACACGCAAAATCACGAATGCAAGGCCACGGAAATTCTAAAACTGCAAGGCGGACTCGAAAATGAGCAAACTAGCCGAAAACTGAAATAAATAAAAAAATACAAGTAACGCGTGACTGAAAGGAATACTTACAGCCAAAAGGAAATCGGCAACCACCCCGCCGAAACCCAAGGTTTGGCGAAAACGCGCCGAAACCCTCCCTACACCGGTCTGATCGCTACCAAACTGCACAACAATCCACAAAAGAGTCTAAGGACACTCAGAGTCACGAAAATGAGGCTCACCCACGCACCCAAAGCCCGGTTTCACGCCGAGGACCCTCCAAACAAACATGCACCCCTGATTTTTTGAAAAAAAAAAATTTGGGCAACCCCAAAACAGTCTTGCATGTTGGTTCTAAGGGCTCCCAAGGACGCCACCAAGGCCCTAACACGGCTGATCAGAGCTAAAAAGCCGATCAAACCTCAAACCCAAATGAAAACTGATTTTTTTTTTTTTTGAAAAAAACAACTGAGAAATAAATAGGGGGAAGAGAAAACGAACCGAGGAGGAGGAGGAGGTGAGATTGGGCAAGAAAATCCACCCAAAAAACCGCCAAGAAAATGGAGGAGGCGACGTCGCAGCGCTGCGTCGCTCGCTGCTACGAACAGAAAAAAAAGAAGGAAAGAAAGAGAAGAAGAAAGGGGGGAGGGGAGGGGGTTGAGCTGTTTTAAAGGGGTGGGTGGCTATGTGCCCCCACCACCTTTGCTAAGTACACCCCGGTTTTAAAAACTTTTTTTTTTTTTTTTTGAAAACCAGCAGGTCTCACATCATACACACCTAAAAAGAGATCTCGTCCTCGAGATCGGACAAAACCCACGACAAGAAAACCTAGGCAAAAAGCTCGGGGTATTTCTGTCTCATCTGATCCTCCAGCTCCCAAGTCACGTCACCCGCTCGGTGGCTCCACTGAACCTTCACTAACTTCACTATCCTCCGACGAAGTTGTTTCACATCATCATCAACAATGGCTATTGGCCTCACTGGATACGTCAACTCATCCGCAATCTCTACTTCAGCAGGCTCTATAATCTGTGACGGGTCTGCCAAACACTTCCGCAACATGGATACGTGAAACACATCGTGGATACCTGACATACTTTGCGGCAAAGCCAATCTGTAGGCCACTGGTCCGATCCTCTCAGTAATCTCATATGGCCCTACATACCTCGGTGTAAGTTTCCCACGACTTCGAACCCTAACAACTCCGCGCATCGGGGAAACTTTCAGAAAACCCTGTCACCAACATCAAACTCCAACTCCTTACGCCTCCTATCAGCGTAACTCTTCTGTCTACTCTGGGCTGTCAACAACCGCGCTCTAATCAGCTCAATCTTCTCAGTAGTTTCTCTGATCACATCTGGCCCCATCACAACTGACTCTCCAATCTCTGCCCAACAAACAGGGGACCTACACGGTCGTCCATAGAGTGCCTCAAACGGTGCCATGCCAATACTTACGTGGTAGCTGTTGTTGTACGCAAACTCGCATAACGGTAGGTGATCTTCCCAACTGCCCCCAAAGTCTAAAATGCATGCTCTAAGCATGTCTTCCACTACCTGATTCACACGCTCAGATTGGCCATCTGTCTGTGGATGATAAGGTGTACTCATGTCCAATCTAGTACCCATAGCTTGCTGAAAGCTCTGCCAGAAGTGGGCTGTGAAAAGCGGATCTCTGTCGGATACAATCGAAACAGGCGACCCATGAAGGCGAACTACCTCCCGAATGAACAATACCGCTAGACTGTCTGCCGTCCGATTCATACTAACAGGGATGAAATGTGCACACTTCGTCAACCGATCAACAATGACCCATATCGACTCATTACCTTTCCTCGACCGTGGAAGTCCATCAATGAAATCCATAGTGATATACTCCCACTTCCACGTCGGGATATCCAATGGATGCAATAACCCAGACGGTCTCTGATGCTCGGCTTTCACCTGCTGACAAGTCGCACCCCGTGCCACAAACTCTCTAATGTCTTTCTTCATGCCATGCCACCAGAAAGAACGTCTCAAATCTCGATACATCTTTGTTCCACCGGGATGAATGGTGAAACGAGATCTATGAGCTTCCTGTAAGATATCTCTTCGCAACTCCTCATCAGACGGAACACAAAGCCGCCCACGAAATCGCAACCCTCCATCTGAACCCACTGACCAATCGGTAGGGCACTCATCCAATGTGTCCACTACCAAATCTGCTATCTGCCTCGTAATCACTGGATCAGAGGTCTGTCTCTCCACCACTCTACTGATCAATGACGGATAAACTGCTAAACCCGCTATCATACTGCCCTCTGTACTGAAAGTAGGCTGAACTGCAAATGAAGCTAATGTCTCCAGTGTTCGGTACTCCTGAATCATCATGGTTGCCATCACTACATGTCGCCTACTCAAGGCATCTGCAACCACATTGGCCCTACCAGGCTGATACTGTATCTCGAAGTCATAGCTGCTAAGGAAATCAACCCATCGTTGTTGCCTCATATTCAACTCCCTCTGAGTGAATAAGTACTTCAAACTCTTGTGATCTGTGAACAACTCAAACCTCTCACCATACAGATAATGTCTCCAGATCTTCAAAGCAAAGACTACGGCTGCCAACTCTAAATCATGTGTCGGATATTTTCGCTCGTGAGGTTTCAACTGTCGAGACGCATAGGCTACGACCTTCTTGCCTTGCATCAACACTCCACCCAATCCTGTACCGCAAGCATCAGTAAATACCACCAGTCGGCTACCAGGTGTCGGAATAGTCAACACTGGTGCTGAAGTCAACCGAAGCTTCAAAGTTTCAAAAGCTTCTTCACACTTTTCTGACCATACAAAAGGAACATTCTTTCTAGTTAACTGAGTGAGTGGTGCTGCAATCAAAGAAAATTTCTCGATAAACCGTCGGTAATAACCAGCCAAACCCAGAAAACTACGAATCTCTGTCACACTACTAGGTCGTCTCCAAGACTTCACTGCTTCGACTTTCTCAGGGTCCACTGCAATACCTCCACTAGAAATGACATGCCCAAGAAATCGAACTTCAGGCTCCCAAAAGTGACACTTACTGAACTTCGCATACAACTGATTTTCTCTAAGTATCTGCAAAACAATGCGAAGGTGTTCTCTGTGCTCCTCTAAACTCCTCGAGTACACTAAGATATCATCAATGAAGATTACCACAAACTTGTCCAGGTACGGACTGAACAATCTATTCATCAAATCCATAAAGAAAGCTGGTGCATTTGTCAATCCAAATGGCATGACTGGAAACTCATACAAGCCATAACGAGTCCGAAAAGCGGTAATTGGAACGGAATGTTCCTCAACTCTCATCTGATGGTACCCAGACTGCAAATCTAACTGTGAAAACACTACGGCTCCCCTCAACTGATCCAATAGATCATCAATCCGAGGCAATGGATACTTATTCTTGATAGTCACTTTATTCAAATCTCGATAATCTATGCACATCCTCAATGATCCATCCTTCTTGGATACAAATATTGCTGGAGCTCCCCAAGGTGAATTGCTCGGACGAATAAATCCCTTACGAAGCAACTCATCAAGCTGTACTTTCATCTCTTCCAATTGCTTAGGTGCAAGCCTGTACGCTGATTTAGATATAGGTGCAGTACCAGGAACCAGGTCAATCCGAAACTCTACCTCACGACGTGGAGGGATACCAGGAATCTCCTGAAAGACATCAGGGAACTCACACACAACCTCTACAGAACCGGTGTCGGGACAAGAAATCTCAAGAGAGCTAAGAAAACTCGACATCAACGAAACCGAATCGGGCTCACAAGCCAACACACGAGGCGAAGCATCAGGTGGCGCTAACATCACCGACCTATGCAAGCAATCAATGATCACCGGATGACTGGACAACCAATCCATCCCTAGAATCAATTGATAGCCCTCGAAACCCAAGACAATAAAGTCAAACACAAAGCTGTACCCCAACAAGAAAACTCGAAACGGGGGCAAAACTCCCACAACCAAACCGAACTGCCCAAGGGAGACACAACGCACAAGGGCTCCAGCAAAGGCACCACCTCAAGGTTGTCTCTAACAACCAACTGTCTAGAAATAAAAGACCTAGATGCTCCTGTATCGAAAAGAGCCCTCAACAGGGAAGACGACGAATGCACAAAACCTGGCACACAACACAAGTATCCTGAATCACATACAACACACTAACATGCAATTTTTCCAACGCATAATGCACATAACACAATCCTACTACAACTGGCACACACAAAACGACAATAAAAATAAATAAAATAACATACCCTCAACATTTCCTGACCGGGAATAGCTGCTAGGCGAACAGGCGGTGCTGGGAGAGGGACTCTCTGACCATGCGCCATCACCAAACAACCTCTACGAAAAAAATAAAACACATACCATACATCAAACAACACAACAAAAGTCCTAACTCCTCTACCCAATCCACTCAAGGAAGTGGTATACGATGATGTTCTATGTGAACCGATAACAATTGCTCTGATACCAAGCTCTGTCACGCCCCGACCCGCCACGGGAAACGCAGCGTGCCGATGCGTGAACTACCAAGCACACAGGCGGATCGTAACCGGCCACAACATCATAATATAACACATTCTTGATACGATAAACAAACGAAAATAAAACTACGCTAAAGTTTGAACAAAATAGATATATATTTTTATTCGCCCCGCCAGAGTCATAGCGACCAAACAGTATACAAACATCTAGTTTAGCAATATAGTACACTAGAAATACAGAGAAAGCAAAACATACCCGTACAGGGCGGACACAACCAAAAAGCTCAAAACACGCCTACAACGAAAATCGAGGCCTACGCGCCACGATCAGCAGGAACTCCAACACTGCCTGCACTCCAATAGAAGCACACCCCTTGCGGGGTCAGCAAAGCACAAAGCTAGCTGGTGCGAGCGAACAAAATACAAATAACGGAATAATAAACAAGAAAAAATTCATGTCACACAACAATGAATAAACAACAAGTTCTAAAGTCTAAATCACACCGTGTCTCTAAGGATAATGTTTCTAAGTTCAAACAACAACACAAACATTTCAGATTCAACAATAACTACCAGTTTATTATATGTCGATTATTACTCGATTCAAACATGGTAAATATCAAGCAATGGAAATAAAACAATCTCATAATTTTTCCTAGTCTCCTAGGTATAGCAATCAAGTTGAAATCAGAAATCCTGTATAAGTGTCTCATATCGTAGGTATCCGCATACCCTACGAATGTGTCTCACCCAGACACATCCCACAACGTGCACCAGTACCACTTCGGGCTTGTTTGTATCCTAATGGGGTGCCATCTGCCAGGATACAAACTCAAACATCCCGAACGACTGGCCTAACACGGCCAACCTAACATAATCCAAATCAAGCGCGCTGGGAGGGAAAGCTAGTAATCTCCAAAGCACGTCCTCCGGGACCCGTCCTACTGCACTCTATAGTGGCAAGTGCGTGCGGGAGCTCACCGCACCTCAGCAAGCTTGCCACATGCAGTAGCGTCCACAATGTCAGGTGCGAGTCATCTCAAGCACCATCCAACTCTCGATGCGAGCAAGCTCCTAAGCATCGGCAAACAGGCATTATAGCGGGGTAAAGACACTTATACTACTATCCACATGCACAAATGACGAGTCTGTACATAACCATAGTAACAGACGTGCAATCATAAACAATTCGGCAATTTTATAAACCCACGACTATGCCAGGGTCCCAACATGACCCAAATCACCACAATAAATTTATTCGAGTCACTTATCATACATGCTCAAGACTCGAAGATCCACGGTAAAACATGATAGGCTATGCAACCTCGAAAACAAAGCATACAAGTCTCATATCATTACACCAAAGCCTAATCACGCCAAAATTACTATTCGATTTCATTCAAATATCATGCTTTTCTGAAAATCCAATGCATAATTCATTCACACATAACTAACACAATCCTCGAAATATCTGAAAACTCCAAATTTCAGATTTGGATTCAATTCCACACAATTGACGGTATAATGTAAAATTCAATTCAGGATTTCAAATACTTATTTCTTAAAATAAAAATTATAGTTCCACTCACCTGGCGGAATGGATTTTCAAAACCCAATTCCTACCGGTCGAAGCTCCAAACACGCAAAATCACGAATGCAAGGCCACGAAAATTCTAAAACTGCAAGGCGGGCTCGAAAATGAGCAAACTAGCCGAAAACTGAAATAAATAAATAAATACAAGCGACGCGCGACTGAAAGGAATACTTACAGCCAAAAGGAAATCAGCAACCACCCCGCCGAAACCCAAGGTTTGGCGAAAACGCGCCGAAACCCTCCCTACACCGGTCTGATTGCTACCAAACTGCACAACAATCCACAAAAGAGTCTGAGGACACTCAGAGTCATGAAAATGAGGCTCACCCACGCACCCAAAGCCCGGTTTCACGCCGAGGAACCCTCCAAACAAACATGCACCCTGATTTTTTGAAAAAAAAATTTGGGCAACCCCAAAACAGTCTTGCATGTTGGTTCTAAGGGCTCCCAAGGACGCCACCAAGGCCCTAACACGGCTGATCAGAGCTAAAAAGCCGATCAAACCTCAAACCCAAATGAAAACTGATTTTTTTTTTTTTTTTTTGAAAAAAAACAACTGAGAAATAAATAGGGGAAGAGAAAACGAACCGAGGAGGAGGAGGAGGTGAGATTGGGCAAGAAAATCCACCCAAAAAACCGCCAAGAAAATGGAGGAGGCGACGTCGCAGCGCTGCGTCGCTCGCTGCTACGAACAGAAAAAAAAAAAAAGGAAAGAAAGAGAAGAAGAAAGGGGGAGGGGAGGGGTCGAGCTGTTTTAAAGGGGTGGGTGGCTATGTGCCCCCACCACCTTTGCTAAGTACACCCCGGTTTTAAATTTTTTTTTTTTTTTTTTTTGAAACATGCAGGTCTCACACGCACCCTATATGCCAAGCTTTATCTGGCTGAAATAACTTAGAATTTTCACCTGACATAATTGTATATACACCTATTTGGGGTGGGTTTTTTTTTCCAGTTGATGATCTGTTTTACCTGTGTTCTTTTAATGGTTTATAATAATTTTACTGTAGTCTGTTATGGAAGATCTGAGCAACCAAAGTTTAATTTTTCCAATGTTTGAATTAGGGATAGCGGTAATTGAAGTACATTGAGCTATAGAGGAATTGCAAGAAATGAGAAAGAAAGTGAACTAAGAAGAGGTTAGCTGCATGATTTTGCTGCTGTCACTCTGTGATGATATTAGATACCTATTGATTATTTGATTATATCACCAACACATTACAAAAAATGATATGTGTACAAATGAAAAATATTGATCATACTGTGGTGAATTACCTTGTGTTCGTTGTGTTTTTGGGTTTCATGTTTGTCCTTTGATAATGTTTATCCTCTGCAACACGAGATAAAAAATATATAGTTAGTTTGTTCAACTAATCTTCTAATTGATTTGCTGCTTAGGATTTTCTACTATTTACTGGAGGCACTCCGTAGTCTGTAGGTTTTTTTGGTTTCTTGATTTGGGCTTTATATTTGTTTCCTGTGATTGTTGAAATATAGGCTGTAATAAAATTTTGCATTCGTCTAATGTGCAAATTGTTTTGATTTGGATAGAAGTGGTTGATCCAATTATGCTTTCTGGAAAAAACTATACTTTGTGGGTTCCCTTGAAACCCCTGCCTTGTATGAGAATTTGCTTTGTGGCAAAAGGGGGAATACCATTATGTTTTGAGATTGATTTTTTGTATACTAGGGGTTGATTTGGGGCTCCCATTTTGCTTCGATTTAGTTTAGTTAAGCAGATCTAAAGTTTTCAGGTTTACAATTTTTATGAATTTTGTGATAAGGGGTTCTGAGATTGCAATCTTAAAGCTGAAAGCCATTATTTTGGGGTTTTTGTTTGTTTCATCATTCAAACAATGATGAAACTTGGTTTTGTGGTGTTCAGGTTTTGCAAAGAAATGGTAATGCTTGTATTCTGTATGTAGGTGTGATGTAATGCATCATTTATTTCTATTTGTTATTTGATTTGCTATTGGAGTTACCTTGTTGACACGACTTTCTTATATTCGCTTCTTTGAATTTTGCAGTACAAAATCTGTGAACTAAATCTTGTTGAATTTTACAGGCTTGATTCATCTAGTGATGCCCACAAGAAGAAAACTTGCTTTCAAGTATTGGGTTTGGCTCTTAATTTAGATGCAGAGTTCATAGAAGTTGATCTTGAGGTGCTATACTTCACCAATGTTCATTTCATTTGAGCTTATGTTTGTTTTATGAGAAGTAATAGTCATTGAGATGATAGGATCTTATGTCACTGATGCATTATGTAGTTCAAGTTGTAGGTTCTCATGGTTTTCGTATAGTTTCATTTAGGACATTTGCATATTTGCTTCACTGTCATCAAAGTTATGCAATGGGGTTCCTTTCAATGCTTTTGACCTAGGGTGTGGGACTTGCATTTGAGTTCATGTTTCAAATTGTTCTGTGAAATGTGTCCTAGACATGCATGCACGCACTGGACAAACACCCTAAACTATTTTATTCAAAATGTTACAACGCACAACACCCCCCATTATCTTAGTCACAATGACAGATATACGTCGTTAACATTCACCAAACACATTACTTTATATAGTCATTGATAAAGTAGAAGCTCTAGATTACAGTTTGGAAGCACATGAGGCTCATTCTGGAGCGATGTAAAACTATACCAGATTGTTATTAAGAAATTCTGGAAAACATGCTAAAACTGAAATGGATTTTTTAACGTGGTGATGAATTTACATTGTGCTTGGAGTTTCAGGTGGCTTCTGAGTTCTTGGAGGAATCAGATGCAAAAAACATCTCTAAAACCAAAGTAATTGTATCCTGCCATATTGGCGGGGCAACCCCTTCGAAAGACGACCTCAGATCTATCGTTGCACACTTGCAATCTACTGGAGCAGATATAATCAAAGTTGTCTATGATGCAGTCTACATCACCGACGTAGCACAATTATTTCACTTGCTTTCACATTGCCAGGTCAGAAAGGAAATGTAATCTCTCCATGGCCTTCTATAGTACATTTCTATGTTGTTCTTCTCATCCTCTTTTTATACCCATCTACAGGTGCCATTAATTGCATGTGCAATGGGAGATAAAGGCCTTATAAGCCAACTATTGTGCCCAAAGTTTGGGGGATTCTTTATCTATGGAGCTTCAGGTAGCAATCGAATAGTAAATGGTTTACCAAGTTTGGAGAGTCTGAGACAAGTTTATAAACTTGAGAATCTAAATGCTGATACAAAAGTTTTTGGCCTAATAGCGAATCCAGTAGGTCACAGTAAAGGCCCTATGTTGCATAATCTTGCTCTTAGACATGCTGGATATAACGGAGTTTACGTTCCTATGATGGTTGCTGACATTAAAGAATTCTTTAGAGTCTATTCTTCTCCTGACTTTGCAGGCTTCAGGTACGACAAATTTTACTATAATTTACGTTCTAAATCTACTGTTCTGCAAGTTGAGTATTGAATTGGCAATAAATGCATTCTGCTGGTTTTCAATTCAAATCCTCATTCGTTTTGATTCTTACAGAATAAGCATAAGGCAAACCGAACTATCTCTAGTAGCTTTTGTGATTTCGTTTTGGACTAAAGTTTTTCTCACATGTTTGTTATCTTGTTGACTTGTAGTGTTGGGATTCCACACAAAGAAGCGGTAGCAAGATGCTGTGATGAAATTCACCCACTTGCTAAGGTGTCAAAAAAATTTGCACTGTGATTTATTTCAGAATGACGTGAGATTTCATTGTGAGTTGTGCTTGATTTGGTAGCTTGCATTGTAGTCCTAAACAAAACTCTAGGCACATTTTTCACTTGATATTGTTTCTATTAAAGAAATACTTAGTTTAAAATGTGGTCTCTAGCTGAGAGGCTCTCTTCTAGTACAGACCAATATGCGAATTGGAAGGAGTAAGTAACAAAGATGTCGGCTTGTGTGTCAGTAAGAGAAGTAAATGATGGGAAGTTGTTCGAACATTGGGTCAGATACCTCACTGCTAAAAGTATTTTCAAGTGTTTTTTAATGTTTACATAGCCAACTTCGCGAAAATCTTAAGGATCCATATTGTCGTCCACTTCTTAGATATTTTCTACTAAACATCGAGTTCTAGCCATCTAGGAGTTTATTTTGAGGCAGGGGACCTCAATTATATCAGGTTATATTATAAAAACTCCTGACTGATGTCTTCCTTCATGAATCAGTCTATAGGCAGAGGACTGTTTGTTATACAATGATAGATGTTAGCCCTAAGGGAGTCTTTCAGATTTTGCTTGTCTAAGTCTTCCTTCAAGAGTCTTGTAGTTCTGCTTGCATAGGGGAGTCCTTGACGTTTTACCGTTATTGCAGATTTTCATTATTTGAGGAACCTTAGGAACTCTATGGAACCCTTGCTACCTCCATTTTTCTACCAGATTTTCAAGTACCTAAGTAATATAGATGTTGAGGATAACAGATAACTCTGCTGTGAGTTACCTTGGATTATTGTCAGAGAGTCCATTTGTTTGCCATTGTCTGTTGCCAACATTGTTCTTCTGTAATTGATGTTATCAGGAAACATTGTCTCCAAATGTGTGTTTGCAGCTCCAGCGTAAGTCCATCTTCCTATCTTTTGCCTAACTGCATTTTTTTTGTCCATGTACAAATTAGCTGAGGTTGTGGGTGCTAATCACCATTATTTTCATCTCGTGCTCGAATTTAAAGTTTGGTCCTTATAACAGTGACCGTACAAAACTGAGTTGCATCTGTTTTGTTGTCTCTCTAAATAAAATGTCACTGTTCATTCTAGTTTGTAAGTTCAAACTATTTGAAACTTGAAATTTAGCTTGTATGTGTCTATCCTTCATTGTGATACTTTCAAAGTTATGCAATAGTAAATATTTTGCTATTGCTACTCCACGAGCTTCATTATAATTCTTCTTTTGTAGAGATTGTCATCAAAACCCTTTATATAATGTAGTTCCTCAATTTAGTTATGTGAATAAGCATGCTTGGGTGAAGGATTGAGCATGGTTACATCAAGTATAGGTCATGATGGTGCATTGGTGCACTCCAATGTGAGGCCCATTTTTTAGTTGGTTCTTATATTGCAGGATATTCTGAATGCTATCTCTCCCAGTCCAAACTTGAAGCTCTTCAATTTATAGATAATGTTGGAAAGATGCATAATTTCTTAGAATTCTATACAATTAAAACTGATCATTTTTTTTAATTTTATTTTATTATTATTTTGTGTGTGCGTGTGTGTGTGTGTGTGTGTGTGTGTGTTTATTGTTTATTGTACAATTAGAACACACTTTTTGTTTTTGGGTATTAGGTTCTACTTAAGTCGGGACAGTTTAAAGGGGAAGTGAGATTCAAGTAAGGATATGTCTTTAAATGTATATTCATTTTCGTTTCTTTGGTTGATACTTTTATACATTACTGATGCTTTCTCATGGCCGTATGACATTTGAAACCTAAGCCAAGTCATGCATATAACAATTTCTTATAAGATTTTTCTACTTTAATTGTGCTGAAAAGTGTATATAGGAAATGGAAAATGTCCATGGAAGGACCTATTTTTGGCTGTTTGTTTTTTCTTTTACTCAGGTTGTTTTGGCTGTTTTTTTTTCCTAATAAATTCATTTAAATTCTATTGGTCTTGGTTATAGTCTTATAAGCTTATAGTGATGCATGTATACTCCTAAAAGCTCATGACAAGATTGATTATATTATCTCTTTTTGTATATTTTTGTTCAGCCTTGGAACTTATTATCGTTTAAAATCATATCAGTAATTTATTTCCTTAAAAAAATACAAGAAGAAGTAGTCACCTTATTGGTCTCTGTGTTGTTGTAGGGCATCACATGGTTTATTTGCGGTTCTAAGGGACTTGGTAGTTTAGGTCTTAGCTCATCAGCTGCTGTAAGTTTCTTGTGACTCTAAGTGGAAGGTGCTCTGATTACTTGATCTTGTAAATAAAGATATGAGTCGTCTCTTCCTGATAACTAAGCCAATTCACCAATTTGTGGCATTTTATAATAGTATTGTGTAATACAAAAGTAAAATTCAAATAAAAAACAACTAATTGGGTGGAAACCTTCTCATACTTCTCTCTATATCAATTAAAGCTTCAGAACTCACGAGTTGTCTCTATATGCATGAAAATGATAACGACACCCAATGTGGAGGTTTTGTGGTGTTGTAGTGTTTTATCTTACAAGGCCTCGGTGTTGATTGCCCTTCACAATTCTAGCTTGAACTGTGTCATAGGATGAGGGTATGTTTACCTTTATCAATTTTTGTGTTAAGTTTCATTATATTTTTTTCATTGTGATATGGTTATCTAATTGCTTGATATATAGTCTCTAATAATGCATGCAAAAATATCTAAGAACTGATCAATACTGCGATGCTTTGTGGACTGAAGCTTAGATTCCTTGGGACATATTTTTTAGTTCAAGATTGGTATTTTCTTGTCTTGAAATCATGTGCCTTTGTTTAGCACCATGTGTAGATTTTCCCAGCATTTTCTTGGGTATATCGCTGCTATTTTTAGTGTTTTTTCATCTCTTCACTTCTGTCTGTCAGATTAGTATCATGTTTCCTTCTTTCCATTGTAATCTTTACAATTCATTCTATACAAAACTCCATCATTTCTGAATCAGTTTTCATTGTTCTGAATCAGTTTTCATTGTTCAAAGGTTTTCATGTTACTTGCTACTTTTGTATGGATACTTGTGTCCTAGATGGTTTTATAATGGTCGCTTTCCCATCTGCAACTACAAAGCTACATACTTGTGAAGATTTCTTAGACATTGGGTCATTAACATTTTTAGAATAGCAGAACATTGCTACATCACACTCCCATCCAGTCTCTGCTTCTTTGCCTTACCACCATCTAAAACTGTTGATGGTCCATGCTTAGTAGCATGGTTTGGGCCCTTGGGTTCGGATTTTGTAGTCAGAATTTCTGATTTCATCCTGGAAAATTTTAGTTTTAGCCTGTTGGGTGCTTCTTTTTCAGCACAAGTATGGTCCTAGATGGCATATGCAGCTCTATGATGAATTGATAGAGACAGTGAAACAAAATACAGATGATGCATATTGTTGTTCCTACTCTTCTTAATTTATTCAAATAATAAATTTTGCTTCACTTTGAAAATAATCTTTTGATGTTATTGGTTTTTGCAGGAAAAATGGCTTCCAACTTTAAGAAATCTTGTTTCTCATATCAATGACACTTTCAGTCACAACTTCCAAGAGATGGCTGATGCTAAACACTGAAAATTGGTAGTGTTTTGAATCTTTATCTCCATGTTATATTATATCATGATATTGACTCTTTGTTGACATCATTGCCATGTTAAAGTCTGAATTTTTTATTTTCAACAATCAAAGTACATTTTTTATAATTAGCATTTCATGTCATATTTCAGTACTACACTTTAATTTCTGAAAATATATTCTTTATCACATTAAGCTAATTGTTTTTACCACATACACTGTATTTAAGCTAAAGACTGCTTGTTCATACAATTATTTAGCTTGTACCTTCCTTCATTTAGTTTTATGATGACAATATCAATGTGGATATTGAAATTTCACGTACTTACGCTTTGCCACTTGAGATACTTCCATAACTCTTGTTCTTGTTAATGTTAGTTTGCATTTCACTATAATCTTTCATATTTGTAAATTGTTTATCTTTTTTTTTATGGTCATGTCTTGTTTGGGCTATGGCTATAACATTATTTTTCAATAGAAACAATGATAGGAAGTGATGTAGTTTAAGTAATATTGTCTTCATCAAGAATAAAGATTGTCTTTCCACTGCGAAATCCATCCTTCCTTGATCTTAAGTGTTTGTGCTTCTATAATCCCCTTTCCAGACCATAATCAGGTTTGTTACTTATGCTACACTCTTCCTAAGAAATTGACGTTACCTTTTTTCGTCCCTGATATTCATTTGGCGTTACAAAACAGTCTCCTCGTAATACATATCAGTCAGCAATGGGCAAGCAAGCAATGAGGATTTATGTTACCAACTAGCAGTTACGAATGGTGAGTTTGTGGTATCCTGAGTTCCAGGTATAGGAGCTCTTATTCTGTTGTGGATCTCGACATGGGTCTTTGCCTGCTCATTTTTCTGTTTGTGCAGAACACACTGGCATATGTTCTCTACTATCCTCAGAAGCCTCTTGTTACAACCCATGCTATGGAGCACTTGCATTTCAGAAAACTTCCAGCTAGCATTGTAAGCACTTCTTTTTTCATATGGTCTTTGTCCTTGCACTTATTAACAGTGGGTTTGATGGAATCTTATATTTTTTGTACCACGTCATTGAGTACACATTTCTAAGTACACAAAAGTAAGTTTTTTGTTATTCTATTTGTTTTCTAATTAATGAGAGAAATTGAAAACTCCCATCAGTTGTCTTCTTCAGTATTTCAGTGTGTGGTAGTAGTGGTTTTTATTTATTTGCAACTCACAGTTTCAGCTCACAGTTAATGTTGCAGCTCTTGTAATAAATGTTGTGGCTGCAATTTATTCCGAGAATGTTCCCTTGAATGCAGTGCAGGTATGTCTCATGGCTTCTTGTACCATAATTTATCTTTGTTTGATTTTCGTCTGAACTATTTATTTCTGCAACTTCTTTGGGTCAATCTCATCATGGATACTCTTGGAGTGCTGGCATTGGCCACAAAACCACCAACAGATCACCTAATGCTCAGATCTTCAATTGGCAGAAGGTAAGATATCAACATGAAAATTGCAATAAGTATATTTTGTAATTGAAAATGGGTTGAATTTTGCCTTTTGTGTTGATGATCAAGTACTTGTTTTGATTAATTTGTTGTTCAACTTAGTTTACTGATTCAAGTGATAACAATTGTTTGTGTTATTCGTTGTAGGTTGTTTTCTTTACTAATTCAGGGACAGAAGCGAATAAGCTAGCTATGATGATCGCTCGGTTGTATACCGGATGCCATGATGTTATTTCAGTTAGGAATGCATATCATGGTAACGCTGCCGGGACAATGGGAGTTATTGCTCAATCTAATTGGAAGTTCAACATTGTGCAGGTATACCTCTTCTACAATCAATCCTTTAATATATGGTTTGCTTGAGTTAGTGTTTGTTGTGATTATCCCATTTGTTATATTATCTTTTCATAGTTCAGTTTATGCTTGTCAAGATTTAGAAATGTTTCCAATTATTTCTTTTTGAACTTTTCTTTATTTGTCTTTTCGCTATTTCATTGAAATGTGTGATGAATATTTCAGTATATGTTTTGATATCTTCCAAAATTATAAATACCAGTCTTTGTTTTTTGTTAGAAAATGCAATAATGGATCTAAAATAATACCAAATTTCTTATCTAATAAAGCTTGGCTTTTAGTTTCCTATAAACTTACAATAATTTGTTTCATATTCAAAGTGGGGTTCACCATGTGTTGAACCCAGATCAATACAGAGGTGCGTTCGGTTCAGATGGAGAAAAGTATGCCAAAGATGTCCAAGATATCATTGACTATGGAACTTCTGGTCGTGTGAATACTTCATGATCATTGTATTGAAATGTCAATATGATCGTCAATAGGGTGTTGGTGGGATTAAAGAATTGGCACCAGGTTACTTACCTGCTGCATACAACATTGCAAAGAAAGCTGGATGACTTTGTATTGCTGATGAAGTCCAGTCAGGCTTTGCTCGTGTAGGAAGTCACTTCTGGGGATTTGAGGCTCATGATGTTGTGCCTGACATAGTGACAATGGCAAAGGTAATTCATACGACTTTCCATGCAGTTTTTTTAAGATAGTACCGTAAGTTTATCTTATTGTAGCATCTTTGTTAAGTTTTTCTACGGCATTTTGTGTTGTAAATGTTACTTTCAGTCTGCTGATATGTTTGTTGTTGTGATGTGTTCAGGGTATTGGAAATGGCATTCCGCTTGGTGTTGTTGTTACAACCCCTGAGATTGCACAGGTCTTGACGCATCGTAGTTACTTCAACACCTCCCGTATGTACAGCTGCTGGCCATGCAGTTCTGAAAGTAATTGAGAAAAGAAAAGCTCCAAGAGGATGCAATCGACTACACAATGTCGAATTGTAAATGTTGTTGTTTCTGCTGTAATGAATTGTGAATGATCTAAATTTCTGCTGTAATGAATTGTAAATGTTGCTGCTGTAATGAATTGCTTGAAAGCAATTGCTAGAATTTGCTAATCAGAGGTTGTAAATGTTGTTTTTAAATTTAATAAAAAATCATATTAAATTTTATTTACTTGATGCACGTGCTGAATTATACTTACCTATAAGATGTAATCAAAAGTCATTTGATAGCACAATATATATATATATATATTTATTTATTTATTGCCACGGCTTAAAACCGTGGCTAAAAATATTGCAACGGCTAAGAACCGTGGCTAAAACTTTTGCAACGGCTTAGAACCGTGGCTATTCCTGGCCACGGCTTAAAACCGTGGCTAACATTTTTGCAACGGTTTATAACCGTGGCTAAATCATCAACCGTCCTCGAACATAAAACCGTTGCTAATATGTTTTGCCACGGTTTATAGCCGTTAATGGGGATTTAACGACGCATCTACAGCCCATGACTCTAAGCAGTGATAATGGGTTACCCCCACGGTTCAAAACCGTTGTTGATGGGTATTTTTGGTGTAGTGGATTATGTCAAATTTGAGAGATGTGGGTGTGAAGATTGAGGATGAAGACCAAACAATTATATTGCTTTATTCCTTGCCGCAGTCATATGAAAATCTTGTACAAAAAACTTTGTTTGGGAAAGATGAACTTACATTTGATGAAACTACCGGTGCACTCTTGTCCAATGAGATTCGGAAGAAAACTTCATCAAGTGGTAGTGGAAAAGTCTCAAGTGAAATCATCTTCAAAGAGTGGAAAATCTATATCAAAGTCTAGAGGTCCACAATGTCACAAATGTAGAGAGTGGGGGCATATTAGGAAAAATTGTCCAAATCAAGGTAAGAGTAATCATGATAACAGTTGGAAGGGCAAGAAAAAGCAAGATAAGGGTGATACTAGTGAAGCAAGTTATGCATCTAGTACGGAAAAGGATGAAGAATGTTATTCAGCTGTGGGTGAAAACACAAAAATCTCTGGGAGATGGATCCTTGACTCTGGGTGTTCTTACCATATGTACCCAAACAGGGAGTGGTTCACTACCTATGAGCACATTGATGGTGGTACTGTTCTGATGGGTAATGATTACGCTTGCAAGACAGTTGGGATAGGAACAATGAGGATTAAGATGTATGATTGTGTTGTGAGAAGCTTAATTGATGTAAGGCATGTCCCAGCCTTGAAAAAGAACCTTATCTCACTTGGTGTTTTAGACTCCAATGTTTGTAAGTTTACATCGGTAGGTGGAGTTTTAAAGGTTGTTCGTGGGTCTTTGGTTGTCATGAAAGGGATCAAATAAGGTAACTTGTACACCTTGATGGGTAACACGGTAACATGAAATGTGGTAGTGGGAGCTTCTTCATCGAAAAACACTAGGTTATGGCACATGCGACTTGGGCATATGACAGAAAAATGATTGTCTCTACTGAGCAAGCAAGGGTTACTGAAGGGTATGCAGAAACCGACTATGGAGTTTTGCGAGCATTGTGTATATGGAAAACAATGCAGGGTAAAATTCAGTACAAGCAAGCATAGGAGCAGAGGTATTCTAGACTATGTGCATACAGATGTGTGGGGGTCAGTGAAGGTCACCTCTAAGGGAGGTTCCAAGTACTTTGTCTCCTTCATTGATGATTATTTCCGTTACACATGGGTATATTTTTTGAAGTCCAAGAATGAAGTATTTGAGACATTTAAAAGGTAGAGAGCAATGGTTGAAAATAGAACTGGAAGAAAGGTGAAGACTTTGAGGTCTGATAATGGTACCAAGTATACTGAGGGTACTTTCAAACAGTTTTGTGATCAGGAAGGAATTGTTCGATATTGGACTGTTAGAGACACTCCACAACAAAATGGAGTTGCTGAGAGATTGAACCATACTATGCTTGAAAGAGCTAGGTGTATGGGCTCCAATGCTTGTCTTGGCAGAGAATGGTGGGCTGAATCAATAGCCACCGCGTGTTTCTTGATTAATAGATCGCCACATTCTACATTAGACTGCAAAACACCTTATGAGGTGTGGTCAGGTGAACATGCTGATTACAGTATACTGAAAGTTTTCGGTTGTATTGCCTACTACCATGTGAAAGAAAATAAGCTTGATGCTAAGGCTAAGAAGGCCATTTTCTTGGGGTATGCAAAAGGCGTGAAGGGTTATCGTCTATGGTGTTTAGAGGATAATAAATTTGTGATCAGTCGAGATGTTACATTTGATGAGAATTCCTTGTTAGCTTGTACAAAAGCTAAGAAGTTGGTTGATAGTTGTGGTGAATCTAATAACACTCAGAAAGTGGAAGTTGAAGCGTCTGTGGATGCAGCAGGCACACATGATCTGTATTATGAGCCTGAAGACCATGAGGAACAACAACCAGTTGAAGATAATCAATCCCAGCAGCAACCTTTGGCCTTAACTAGGTCAAAACGATCGGTTAAGCAAGTTCAAAATTTTGGCTTTGAAGAACCGTTGAAGCACTATGGTCAGTTGAATACAGTTGATTTGGTTGCATATGCCCTCTCTGTGGAAGATGATGAGCCAACTACTTACAAGCAGGTCGCTCGTCATTCAGATGGTCAGAGTTGGTTAATAGCTATGCAGGGTGAGATGGAGTCTCTCTAGAAGAACCATACTTGGGATCTAGTATCGTTGCCTAATGGAAGGAAAGCAATTGGCTGCAAGTGGGTGTTTAAGAAGAAACAGACTACTCTAGAGTCTGGTGCTCAGTTCAAGGAAAAATTAGTAGCTAAGGGTTTTGCTCAGAGGGAAGGCGTTGACTACAATGAGATATTTTCTCCTATGGTAAAACACACTTTTATACGTGTGTTGTTGAGCTTGGTAGCTCATGGTGACCTTGAGCTTGAACAACTTGATGTGAAAACAACTTTCTTGCATGGAGACTTAGAGGAGGAAATTTATATGCATTAGCCGGAAGGTTTTAAGGTTGTTGGAAAAGAATACCATGTTTGTCGTTTGAGGAGATCACTTTATGGGTTAAAGCAGTCACCTAGGCAGTGGTACAAACGGTTTGACACTTTTATGTTGAAACATGGGTTCACACGAAGTATGATTGTTGTGTTTACTTGAAAAAACTTCGTAGTGGCGATTTTATTTATCTTTTGCTCTATGTTGACGATATGCTCATTGCCTGTAAGAGTATGGTGGAGATAAATAAATTGAAGTCTCAACTTGCATCTGAGTTTGAGATGAAGGATATGGGTGCTGCAAGGAAAATACTTGGTATGGAGATAAAAAGAGAAAGGGAGAATAAAAAATTATTTCTTTCACAGAAGGGGTACCTTGAGAAGGTCATATCACGGTTTGGCATGGAAAATGCAAAGCCGGTTATTACTCCTTTGGCTTCACATTTTAGATTTTCTCGAAAGTTATCTCCAGTAACAGTGGAAGAAAAGGAATACATGTCACATGTTCCTTAAGCTAGTGCAGTTGGCAGTTTAATGTATGCTATGGTGTGTACACGCCCTGACATTTCACAGGTTGTTAGTGTTGTGAGCAGGTATATGAAAAACCATGGGAAGAAACATTGGGAGGTGGTGAAATGAATGCTTATGTACTTAAAAGGTACCTTGGATGTGGGTTTGGACTTCGGTGAAGATTCATGTCAGGTTCGTGGGTTTGTTGATTCTGATTATGCTGGTGATCTAGATAGACGAAGATCTACTACTGGTTACGTATTTCAGATATACGGTGCTCCGGTTAGCTAGAGATCTATGCTTTAGGATACAGTGGCTTTCTCTACTACAGAGGCAGAGTATATGGCATTGATAGAAGCTGTAAAAGAAGCATTGTGGCTTCAAGGTCTTGTAAATGACTTGGGTGTGAAACAAGATAGTGTTGAGGTTCTCTGTGACAGTCAGAGTGTCATCCACTTGGCTAAAAATCAGGTTCATCACACAAGGACTAAGCATATTGACGTCCAATATCACTTTGTTTGAGATGTAATTGATGATGGTGATGTGTCTTTGGTGAAAGTACACACAAAAGACAACCCTGCTGATATGTTGACAAAGGTTGTTCCTGGAGTTAAGTTCCAACATTGTTTGGACTTACTCCACATTGACTCATGTTGATTGAGGGCCCTTTGAGGCGGTTTCGTGAGGTGACAAAGCTATGGTAGAGTGTTGATCAGTTTATTCTTTTGCTTTGTTTCGGCTCTTTTTTTTTCTTTCTTTAAAAAAAATTCGCCGAGGTGGAGAATTGTGAAACAGGAAATTGTTTGGACTCCTGTTTGAAACAAGAAACTGTTTTATGAAACATGAAATTGTTTTTTTTGAACATAAAACAAATTCTAGGAAACAAGAAACTGTTGTTCCTATATATACTAGGAACTGTAGCTGTTTTTTTATTGCATGTAGAAAAACTGTGAAGCACAGGGAATAGAGAAAGATAATTGCTGAAATTGTTTCATCTCTTGTTGAGAGATTGTGTGAGAATTGTCATCTTTTTGTACCTTGTTCTTGAATATAGTGGAATCACCTCACCGTGGATGTAGGCGCAATTCGCCAAACCACGTAAACTTTGTGTCTCTTGTGGTAGGTACTTGATTTTCTCTAATTACTTTTGTCACAGTGTGTATCTACCTGTCAGTGGTGTAGTGTGTATCTAGCTGTGTGTGTAGTGTGTATCTACCTGTCAGTGTGTGTGAGTCCTATTTAAAGCTCATGTATCATTTGATTTAAGGAATACAAATGAAGTAATCTCTTATATTTTATAACATGGTATCAGAGCCATAATATTCGAAGAGATTAAATTCGAAGTTTGAAGTTAAGGCTTACCCTTCGAAATTTGCAATTTGCAATTTGGTTCTCAAATTGATCCTCCTGTCGATCCAGACTCCAGTCGATCCAGCCAGTCGATCGACTCTTGAAGTTTGAAGTTTGAAGAGCCACCAACAGATCAGCCACCAACAGATCGACCACCATCGATCGACCACCATCGATCAGCCACCATCGATCGACCACCAACAGATCCAGTCGACCTCTCCATCGAATTCTCCAGTCGACGTCGAAGCTTCCATCGACTTCTCCAGCCAGTCGACACCACCAGTCGACTCCTCCAGTCGATTGCTCCCATCGACTGCTCCCATCGACTTCTCCAGTCGATTGCTCCCATCGAACCCTCCAATCGACTCATCAAATCGACCCTTGTCAGTCGATCCTTCGATCCATCCAGTGCCTCCAGTCGACACCTCCATCACCTCCATCGCCTCCAGTCGACATCACCTCCTCCAGTGCCTCCATCACCTCCATCGCCACCATCGCTTCCTCCTCCTCCAGTCGACATCACCTCCTCCTTTAACCTCCATTTGTTTTGGGCTATCTTTGAACAACCCTAACCTTAATTTGGGGTTGATATCAATTTGGGAGTGTTTAAGCTCTTGATATCTCTATTTGGGCCTGTTTGGGGCCTGTTTAAGGCTATTTAGGCCTATTTGGTACGGGCCTGTTTGCTCTTGATATCCCATATTTGAAGCCTCTTTCCTAATTTCTCTTAATTTTGGTGCTTTGATGAGTAGAAAACGGAGCTATATGTCTGGAAACCAGTCTAATTACAGTGAACGCAAAGGAGGCAGCTCACACGGGCTTGACCCTCGCACGCCAGATTTTGATATTATTATTTGCAACTATTGTAAGAATCCTGGTCATACCAAGTTTGACTGTAGAAAGCTGCAGTTTAAAAACCGGCAAAAACATTCAGCTCATGTTGCGATCCCTTCTGATATTTCTGCCAAATCAGTCCTTATTTCTGCTGATGAGTATGCCCAGTTCTTCAAGTATCAGGAATCACTCAAGTCTTCCTCTACTTCTGTCACAGCGAGTGTCGATTCAGGTAAACCCGATGTTTGTCTTCTCTCATCATCCTCCCAGTGGGTCATTGATTCTGGTGCCACAGATCATATGACAGGTAATTCTAGTCTATTTTCTTCGTTTCAATCAAATGCTTATACTTCTACCGTCACTTTAGCCGATGGGTCACCATCGTGTGTTCGCGGGTCTGGCACCATCAATCCTACCCCTTCGCTATCTCTGTCCTCTGTCTTACATTTACCTAATTTATCCTTTAATTTGCTCTCTGTAAGCCAACTTACTCGTCATCTTAACTGTTGTGTCTCATTTTACCCTGATCATTGTTTAGTTCAGGATCTTATGACGAAGAAGATTATTGGTAAAGGACATGTGTCTGGAGGAGGCCTCTACATTCTTGATACACCGATGCCGAGTTCTGTTGCTTGCTCAAGTGTCATGTCTCCTTTCGAGGCTCATTGTAGGTTAGGTCATCCGTCTCTCCCTCTGCTCAAACAGCTTTGTCCTCAATATAATAAGGTGTCTTCATTAAATTGTGAGTCATGTCAGTTTGCAAAACATCATCGTCTTAGTTCGAGTCCTAGAGTCAATAAACGTGCTAGTGTTCCTTTTGAATTAGTTCATTCTGATGTTTGGGGTCCTTGTCCTATTTTGTCTAAACCTGGGTTTAAGTATTTTGTTACATTTGTGGATGATTATTCTCGTGTTACTTGGTTATACTTGATGAAAAACCGTTCTGAGTTGTATTCCCTGTTTTGTGCGTTTTGTGCTGAAATTAAAACTCAATTTAATGTTTCCATTCGCACCTTGCGAAGTGATAACGCTAAAGAGTATACCCAAGCTTTATTTCAGTCTTATATGACTCAGAATGGCATACTTCATGAAACTTCATGTGTTGATACCCCATCCCAAAATGGTGTGGCAGAACGTAAAAACAGACATCTTCTTGAAACAGCACGAGCTCTATTATTTCAAATGCATGTTCCTAAACCTTTTTGGGCCGATGCCGTCTCTACAGCATGTTTTCTCATTAATCGCATGCCTTCCTCTGTTCTTCATGGTGAGATACCTTACAAAATCCTTTTTCCCGATAAGTCATTGTTTCCTATTGCCCCAAAGATATTTGGTAGCACTTGTTTTGTTCGGGATGTTCGTCCGCATGTCACTAAATTAGATCCCAAGTCTTTAAAATGTGTCTTCCTTGGTTATTCTCGTCTTCAGAAAGGTTATCGGTGTTATTGTCCCACTCTTCACAAGTATCTGGTCTCAATTGATGTTACCTTCCTGGAAGACACACCTTATTTTCCATCTTTGCCCATTCCCACTCACATGGGGGAGGAAGATGATTTGTTGGTCTATTCTATCACGTCCTCACCACCTGTCTCAGCGCCAGCTCCTGTCTCGGACTCAGCTCCAGTCTCGGACCCAGATCCAGTCCAGCCTCCTATTATTCAGGTTTACTCCAGGCGTCAACCTCTTGACTCGTGTCCTGCACCTGATCCTTCGTCATCAGATCCAGTCCCGAACAATGATCTTCCAATTGCCTTACGGAAAGGTAAACGACATTGTGCTTATCCTATTTCTTCTTTTGTTTCTTACACTAATTTGTCACCTTCCTCGTGTTCTTTTGTTGCTTCCCTTGATTCTACCTCTATTCCTAAAACTGTCCGTGAAGCCATATCTCATCCTGGTTGGCAGACTGCAATGATAGAGGAGATGAATGCTTTAGATGACAATGGTACTTGGGACTTGGTCGATTTACCTTCAGGAAAAAGGGCTATCGGGTGCAAATGGGTCTTCGCAGTTAAGGTCAATCCGGATGGGTCAGTCGCTCGATTGAAAGCACGTCTTGTTGCTAAGGGCTATGCTCAAACCTATGGGGTGGATTACTCTGACACTTTTTCTCCAGTTGCAAAGTTGACCTCTGTTCGGTTATTCATTTCCATGGCTGCTTCCCATCATTGGCCTTTACATCAGCTTGATATCAAGAATGCTTTTCTTCATGGTGATCTTCAGGAGGAGGTGTATATGGCGCAACCTCCTGGTTTTGTTGCTCAGGGGGAGTCAGGGCGAGTTTGTCGTCTTCGAAAATCTTTATATGGTTTGAAACAGAGTCCTCGTGCTTGGTTTGGAAAGTTTAGTCAGGCTGTTGAGAAATTTGGTATGATGAAAAGCAAGTCTGACCATTCTGTATTCTACAAACGATCAGCAACTGGTATCATTCTGTTAGTGGTGTATGTGGATGACATTGTAATTACTGGGAATGATACGAGAGGAATCTCATCTCTTAAATCTTTCCTTCATACTCAGTTTCACACGAAGGATTTGGGAGAGTTAAAGTATTTTCTAGGAGTTGAGGTCACTCGGAGTAAACGAGGTATCTTTCTATCTCAGAGAAAATATGTTCTTGACCTATTAACTGAGACAGGTAAATTGGGAGCAAAGCCCTGTAGTGCTCCTATGCCTCCAAATGTGCAACTTACCGATGTTGGGGAACCATTTGCAGATCCTGAAAGATATCGAAGGTTGGTTGGGAAGTTGAATTACCTTACCGTGACTCGTCCAGATATTGCATACTCAGTCAGTGTTGTCAGTCAGTTTCTGTCATCTCCGACAATTCATCATTGGGCAGCGTTAAAGCAGATTTTGGGTTACTTGAAAGGAGCACCAGGACGAGGTATCGTGTATGAAAATCACGGGCACACTCATATTGAATGTTTCTCAGATGCTGATTGGGCAGGTTCCAAAATGGATAGAAGATCCACTTCAGGTTATTGTATCTTTGTTGGTGGGAATTTGGTCTCATGGAAGAGTAAGAAGCAAACGGTTGTGTCAAGATCCAGTGCAGAGTCTGAATATAGGGCTATGGCACAGTCTGCGTGTGAGATAATGTGGATATATCAGCTCTTGACTGAAGTAGGCCTTAAAGCTACAGTACCAGCGAAATTGTGGTGTGACAACCAAGCTGCTCTTCATATTGCTTCTAATCCTGTGTTTCATGAACGGACTAAGCACATTGAAATTGATTGTCATTTCATTCGTGAGAAAATTCAACAAGGCTTGATTTCTACTGAATATGTGAAAACTGGAGAACAACTAGGGGACATCTTCACCAAAGCTTTAAATGGGGTTCGGGTTAACTATCTTTGTAACAAGCTGGGCATGATTAACATTTATGCTCCAGCTTGAGGGGGAGTGTCACAGTGTGTATCTACCTGTCAGTGGTGTAGTGTGTATCTAGCTGTGTGTGTAGTGTGTATCTACCTGTCAGTGTGTGTGAGTCCTATTTAAAGCTCATGTATCATTTGATTTAAGGAATACAAATGAAGTAATCTCTTATATTTTATAACAACTTTCATTGCTAGTTGCTCCATTTAATTGGCTGAATCCTTGTGGTACTTGTGTGCAATTGTTTGGTATCTACCCGCTTCCGCAATAAGTCACAACATATTACACAATGGATCGTGATTACATGGCAGATTAGATCCCTGGTTGAGCATCAATCTCTCAGATGGTAATGACTAATGAACAATCTTAATTGTGAGGGTTTTCATGACCCATCTCCACGGAGATGGAATGGTTAAGTTCATGACCGTATCCACAGAGGCGAGGTTGATGGTTCAGTATTCTGGGAGCCCACAGGTGAGTTGGGGGGGGGGGGGGGGGGGGGGGCCTTATTAAATGCACATCTTTGTGGGATAAGCTCGGCTTATTCATCTAAGTTAAGAACTAACGAGATTTTTTTTTAAGTTGGAAGGAATGTGTTTGTTTATTTAACTGCGAGTGTAGTAAGTCATTTCATTATCTCCGACTTTGGATTAAATTTAAAAGTTACATCCACAGCAAGGAACTTCGTCATTCCTTTACTCCCCTTCTAAATAAATAGCGCTAACCTCAAAATTTTCAGTCATGGGTGAGCTGTGCATGACAAGTCAGGTTATATATATGAGGGCTTTCGCAACAGCCTGAAGATGGCATGAAAAAAATGTACAATAAAACATTTTGAATTAACCACTGAAACTAGTGATAAATATTTGAAAAGTCTCTTTCTTGGCCAAACAACAGCTATGCTCATTTAGCACTACTACAGTGCCTGGTGGCCACCAGGCACCGTCCATCTGCCTCGAGACATGAAATAATTCATATCTCGAGGTAGATGGACGGTTATTTCATGTCTCGAGGCAGATGGACGGTGCATGGTAGCCAGTGCACTTTAGAATTTTTCATGTTCATTACTCTTCATAAATATTGTAGTAAAAGTCGGATATTGGCTTAATTACTTAAACTTAGCAATAGCTTAATTTTTTCCAGGTATTCATCCTCTTTTGTGTAAGAGATCCTCTTAATGGAGTTCTATCTAAAACTATTTTAGAAATATGGCAACGGGTAACTGAAATCCCAAAGCCCACATCTGGTTGTGCCGAATTCATTGACTCATAACAGATTTTGGAGAAGCGGAAGTTGAACCAGACATTACTTGCAGTACTTTGCTTAGCTAGCTGGAAACTCCTCAGCGTATGGATATGCATGTGTTTGACAAAACATAAATTGTCATTTATTGTCTGATAAAGCTATTATGCTATGCATGTGAAGCAAGTTAATATTCGAGATCTACTTGTGTAAACTTTCGATTTCTGATTCCATGAGTACTTTTTTTTATAGATGTTTAAATTTTCATTTTACGAAAATGGCTTAGAATTTGCAGAGAAATTTCCAGGGCGTATGTATTATCTTTGAATTAAATAGCTTAAAATGGATTGTTTGATGTTATCTGATTTGGCATTCTAACAAAAAAAAATTCACTTCACTTAAATTTTGAAATGAAAATTCTAGGATGCCCACTGTAATGCCTGGATGATGCCCAGCACGTGCAATTGCATGGTACCAGGCACGTGATGGGCCTTGAGAACATAAAAATGAAGATAAATCCTCATTCTCTCGATCAATTTTAGAAACCTAAAAAAAAAAAAAAAAAGTTGAAGAACAGCTCATCTGAGGGAGAGGAGGATCTGAGGAAAGGAAGAGAAGGAAGAGGATCTGAAGAAAAGCTCATCTGAGGAAGAGGAGGCGGATCTGAGGGAGAGGAAGAAGGGAAGAGCTTCAGTGAAGATTTATACGAAGCTTCAGGGAGAGGAAGCAATATTCTTGGCATTATCAACTGTACAAGGTTTGCAATCATAGGTGAGTCCTCACTGCTCCTGTTGGTCACCAAAAATCCAAGTAATTATGTCTCGCATTGATTCCAAATAATCATGTATTTATGTATACTGAGAGAAAATAATAACGAGCAAAATAAACAAAATGGATCAAATGGATAATGTCGAGTTATGAATGTGGGTAAACAGCAAGTAATGTATAGCAGTCTCAGTAACCAATACATATAAAGAAGCATCATGATCACCAATATTTAGCATCTAAAAAGAAGCATGGCAGAGTCTAAATTGTGATTGTGATGAAACAGACAATTGCAGATTTTGGAATCAGACAAAGTATGCAATACAGATCAGTATAGGAGAGTAATGTTTTACACACCCATAATCTTGTTCTTGTTGAGTCATACTGAGCATAATTAACCTCTTCAATAATAATTATCGAATGTGACATGAACAAATCTTTTCTAATCTACATGTCTCAATTTCACCTTCAGAAGATGAGAAACACTGAAATCAGAAGCAATGTGATTGAGTCAGGCAAGAATTTTTGTGTCATGCAATACATTTAGGCCATTTAATACATTTTAAGAAATCAATATATAATCAACATTAAAGATTATATAATCACATGATATTTGAAAGGATAGTTTCATATCTCTGCCTTCTCATTCTGGATCTATTGAGTATGTCTAATCTCTTAGTCTCTGCATCTTGGCCTGAACTAATTGAGTTATGATCTGATCAGTTATATGAATTATTCAATCAAATATTATTTTTGTCAACGCAGGAATGACATACAAAGCTTATGTTGTTTATCGTGGGCGTGTTCCTGGAGTATATGTGACTTGGCCAGGTTGCGCATTACAAGTTAACGGATACAAGGGTTGTACGTACAAGGGTTTCAAATCAGTTGAAGAAGCCTATGAAGATTACGAAATGTGGAAGCTATCAGAAGAAGACATATTAGAGCACGAAGCGAGAAGAGAACAAGAGGCGAGAAGAGAGCACCTGGCAAGAACAAACGACACTGAAGAAGTAGTGGACCAACCAAATAATGCTCCTGAGGGTCCTTGGGCTTTTACAAGGGACCTAATCAACAGTGTATTAGTGGTAGTTTTATTGATTTTTGTAATTATCTTTTTTAAGCTTTTGGATGGTATTTGAAACTGAATTATCTCTTGTAATTATCTCTTGTTTAGACACTGAATTGTATGTCAGTTTAGAAATTGTATGTTAGTTTAGAAATTGCATGTTGTATTGGATTTAGATTAAGATACTGCTGGAAATGTATGTCGATGTTGTATCCTATTTGGATTCAGATTTAGAAACAGGCTGAATTGTATGTCAGTTTAGAATTGTATGTCAGTTTAGATACTGCATGTTGTGAGCAATACAAGTGAATGGCTGCAATTGTATGTCAGAAGAAAAGCTGTTGGAATTGCATGTAATTGTATGTCGGGTGCTGAAATGGTGCTATGATGCAGCAGAATGGTGCATGAATTTTCGCAAGTTGAGCGTTTAAAAGCTGCTGGAATGGTGCATGTAATTGCATTAATTTTTGGCAGCATGAATGTGCATGTAATTGCATGAATTTTTTGGCAGCATGAATGGTGCTATAAATGGCAGCATGTAATTGTATGACTCCTTAAAAGCTGTTGGAATTGCATGGTTTAGAAACCGTTTTCAACCATATGGCAGCATGACGAGTAAAACTGCAAACTGGTAGCATGACGAGTGACAAAACTGATAACATTTTTGTCGTTTGTTTGAATAAGTTCCTTCAGGGTTGGCTTCTGACATATAGAGTTCATATGCAACACCATCATCTCTACAAACACGTAAACAAAACATGGGATGCGTTGATATATGGCAAAACATTAAAAACTAACAAAGTTTGACAACCTCCTAATTCAAACGGTTTAAAATAAAAACTAATAAAGTTTGAGATCCTTACCAGGGCGTAAATAATGAGCTTATAATCTGTCAGTTCGTGTCGTTGCTAGAAGATGGGCCGCTGTAAAAATAAATGATATTACATAAAGGCTTACATTCTTTATGTGGTCGTTAAAATGATCTTAAGACAGTAAATTACATACCTGTGTTATAAGTGAGTAAACCTGACCAAGTCCTTCAAATGTAGCATTACCATATGGCTTACATTCTTTATGTGGTTGTTATTTGGCCTAATGCCCGCCCTATCATTATATTCAAGCTTCTTCTTCACATATTGGCTCATAACTCAACTTTTCTTGTAATATCTCGATTTTGTAGGGCTCAAATCATGATTGTGATCATCAGTTACTGTTGTCACTTTCACTGTTCCATCAGGGCGTATAAGAGCTCTAATCTTAGCCTTACAAACCACATCTACAAGAATAAGATATCTAGGATTTCCCTCATACAAGAATAAGATATCTAGGATTTCCCAGCCCGACCACATACAAGAATAAGATATCTAGGATTTCCCTCATCATCCTTTTCAGTTGACCTTACTCTCATTGGAAATCCCTTTTTATTACCATAATCATGATAA